>VWYH01007679.1:43921-110139 GCA_013399365.1 Pampusana beccarii | reverse complement strand
TAGGACAAGGGGTAAGGGGTTCAAGCTGGAACACAGGAGGTTCCACTTAAATGTGAGAAGAAACTTCTTCTCAGTGAGGGTGACAGAACACTGGAACAGGCTGCCCAGGGAGGTTGTGGAGTCTCCTTCTCTGCAGACATTCAAACCCACCTGGACACCTTCCTGTGTAACCTCATCTGGGTGTTCCTGCTTCGGCAGGGGGATTAGACTGGATGATCTTTTGAGGTCCCTTCCAATCCCTAACATTCTGTGATTCTGTGAAATTTACAGACCCTTTTCAAGGGAAACACTGGCAACAGGGCTCAGCTGTGATTTTCCCCATGCATTCACCATTCTCACTCCATGCTTTCCCACAGTTTTTCTAGAGGGCACACGAATCTGGCAGCGCTACTCCATCTCAGTGCCCCGCAGCACATTTTACACTCACGATGTAAAACCTCATGACACATTGTGCCTTTAGTTGCATTCCTTCTTTATTATGCTGCTGAGGTGTAAATCACCAAAACAAAAATCTTTCCCTCTCTGCAAAGGACCCCACACTGCTGACAGTATTAAAAAACGTTGCCAAGAGCAATGTGCATCCAATGCTACACATCTAACTCAGGTGCAGCTCTACGGATCAATGTTCAGAGCTCAGTTCCATGCATATTCCATGGAGACAGGAAAGCATTGCCAGGGAGTGGAGAGAAAGTGAGCTTGTGATGCAGGAGCATCCAAGTAGGATGCCTAAATAAGCCTAAAATAGACTCTGTGGATAACCTTCCCAGTGAACAAATATAGGCCAGCCATTCTGGGACAAGACTCCTGCTGCTCTGTAAGGAGAAGAGGAAAGTGAGTCAGAGTTTAAAAACAGCTTAACACTTTTTCTAGTCTTGTTTTCCTTTTTTCATCCTTAGTTTAAGGGTTGCCTACACATGAACTGCTGTGGCTAATTCTCTCACACAAGCACAGTGACACCATCTGTACTCTCCAAAGGCTACAGACAGGCAGACATCTTTCCATGGATCTAACCGAACCACATGAAAACAATCCCTCAAGCTTATGAAAGCGTAACCATATCCACAACAGGGGCTGCAATTGATTACCTCTCGGGGAAAAAAAAGTCACTCCCAAAGTTAAGTAGTGAAATTTGAAATTCCAGTAAAACCTGTACAAAACCCAGCGCATTACTCCCCCAAATTTAGCTGAAATACGTTTGAAGACTGTTTTCAATGCTGCTGACAGCCTGGAAAGCCCAAGTGCAAGGACAAGAAAAGCTGCCACAGTGAGTCAGTGCAACATGCTTATTCATATTGTAATTCTACAAACTACAACTACATAAACACTAACTCTAATTGTGGTAGCCTACTACAGAAAGGAACTAGTGCAGCTCTAACCATGACTACATTTAGTTCTTGGTTGCTCACACATAAGCCTTATCACACATGAGCGATGGAAGCAGCTATCTCCTGGTCAGACTACATTCATCAAACCAGACACAGAAAAAACAGCAAAGGGGCTTCAAAGCACTAGCAAGCATTCCTCTTCACATACATATTGAACATAATTCAAGCTTGGCCAACGTCTTATAAATAAGGGGTCCTGCACATAAAGATGTTTCACAGATCAGCAACATCAAGTTAGTTGATAGAGAAGGCTGCAAGAACAACTTATATAATCTGCCCCAGAAAATGGCAAAGACAGGAATTCTTTTTGGATCGGTTGAAAAGAACCCAGTAATAGTTTCGCCTACCTCACTTGTGCCTCTGCATCAACATCCTTGGGCTTCTCGAGTTCCAGAGGTGTCTTAGCTGTAGAATGGTCTGCGCGTTTCTGCTCTGTCTCACAGACCTTCTCCTCCTCTCCTTTGCCTCCATGCTCCCGGAGCCATGCCTGACCATACTTCTGGTGGCTGCCCAAACTGTGGTAGGAGTGATCTGATCCTCTTTCCTGGTGATCATCTTCTTGCTCAGAGGCATGGGCGCTTTCATGGGAATGGTCCAGCTCACTGAGGTGAGAGCTTCCCTGGCTGACATTACAAGAGGAGCCATATCTACTACTGCCAGCAGGGCTATGAGAGAATAAGGAAATCCATTAGAAAAAAAGAAGAAACAGTGTCTTGGAGAAACACAAAGCAATCTGCACATCTAACAAGCTGAGAGGAACACTAAGTATTATTGAAAAGACATGTTACGAAGTAGTATTTAATTATTATGCTCCCTGAACTAGATCTAGGCTTCCAAAGCTCAAAACTTTGGTAGGCAGTAGAAATACTTCACTTGCAACCTATCAGGACACGGAACATATATGCCAAAGGTCTTTCTTGCATCAACTAGCTGCTTCTTCACCTTACGTCAGCCATAAACTGCCAGTGAGGATATTCTAATGACCAGAAAGAAATAAGAATGGAAACATAGCAATTCAGCGTGGAAGTGTTTCTGTCTTCTGCAGTTTCACTGCAGCTAAGCTCTTTACAATGACCACTTAAGCTGACTATTGTTAAGAAGTACCATTAACTTAATATTAACTTTATTCTTGTATATATTACACATTTGTGATAAAATACATTGGAGTCAAGATTAAGGTTTTCAAGACTATCAGCTTAAAACCTTTTACAAAAGTAGAGCCATTGTTCAAATGGAAGCCACGTGCCTCATTCCAATAGAGACTTTTCAAGAATTAAATTTATATAAAAAATGAACACCACAGGGGTGTGATCTCTGTGATTCAAGACACAACTTCCAAGACTGAATTCCCAGAATCCTCACACAGAATACAGTGGATGGACATTTCTCATGCAGTCAGGACAACTACTGCCAAGAGCTAAGCAGCACTAATGTTTCTCTACCACACTTAGGAGAATTTGAAGCCAGATAGGAAGTTTCGAAGTGCAGTGTTACAGCTGTATGATCAGAGGCACAAGTTTCACTTATATCACACAGGTGTTTAAGTGTAGTGAGCCTCTGTTTTGATTTTTGAGCGCAATTGTAACATAACACGTGCACAGGACTGAATACACACTCATGAAGTACTGATACCTTCCCTCTGGTGGCTTTCCTAACTGCATGAAATAACCTTTGCACAGATTTTAGGAAAAGCAAGTATTATAATAGAATACCTTCACTGGTGTGTCTGAAAACACTTTAAAACCTTCAGTAATGTGAAATGAACCTAATTAGTTCTATTATACAGCAGCAGTTAGTCAAATTTCTCTCTAAAATTAAAAGCCTTTACCTTGCATTTTGAAAACAAAATGCTCATTCCTTCCCATACATTCTATCTACTCCTACTTTTTTCTCAGCAAACGCAACATCATTATCACTAAACAAGAAAGCAAAGTTAATTGTATGCAGCAGAATTAACGCACAAAGAGTATAACTTCTGAAAGGCTAATGAAATCAGCATTAAAAGCATTTCATTTAGTGGGACACAGTATAGGAAATCCAATCACACTTACAGAAGCAAGAGTGGAAAAAGGTGAGAAAATCATCTAAAGGCTTGTGCATAACTAGTGACTGCAGTTTGCCACAACCTCTGTGACAGCTATCAGTAATACTACAAACACTTGATAATAAACAGGGGGTGGGACTGAGCTACAAACATCAGACACCAAGACCAATATCTACTGCTGCAGTGCTGCATTATAAATGGTCAAAAGCTTGAAACCATTTATTATGCCTCATTTGTAACTAGCCTTTTCTCATTCAGCTGCTCCACGCTATCCAGATCAGCAGCCTGCGTCCTAGGATGAAGCACTGCTCCATCAGGCGCAGAATCAAGCTCAGCTTCTTTCAGCTCAGGCTTGTCTGGTGCATGCTCTTCTGCCCGATCTTCCTTCTGCAGTTCACCTGAAATCACATTCTGCTGATCTTCTGACTCTTTACCAAACTTCTCTCCCAGTTCTTTGTTGGATGTATCATCAACAGCGCTTGCACCAGATGGTTCTCCAGAAAGTTCATTGTGTACAGTGTCAGGCTGCTTTGAAGACAAGTTTACTTCTATATTTGCATCAGTCAGTTGATCTGAGACTGCAGACTTTGAGTTTGCATCTGAACTGACTGTTCCTAACACCTTGTCATCTGGTTTTGACAAAGCCTGTGGTGGTACATGTGGTTCCTTTTTGGCAGAGGTCTCCCTGTTGTCTTTTTGCCAGGGAAAGGAGAAATCTAGCTTTTTGCCAAATACTGCTCCTTGGGCACTCTCTGGCTTACTCACCTTTTCTTCACTACCTCCTTCAAATAAAGTTGAAGAAAGTTTCTTAAAGCTGGACATGAGGCCCTGATCTGCCCCTGCTTTATTAACAGAAGGTGGCTGCTGAGAGAAGAATGACCCAAATGGCTTTCCACTATCAGCAGACGACATAAAGCTGAATTTTGGCAAACTGGGCATGTTTGGTATTTCAAAGACTGTTTTACTGCTGTTTGCATCTGAGGGAACACTAGCAGGTTTACTCTGTTTCTTCAGGTCACATTTGGAAGCAATCCCTTCTGTGGGCACCTCATCAATTACTAAGTGTTTCTCCTGTTCAACAGTTTGCTCTTCTACCTCACTTGTCTTCTCTTCATTCAGCTGCGATAGATGAACATGGGGCTCATCAGCTGGAGCTGTGTGTTCTCTAACATCGCTACTGACGGTGTCCTGCTGATCAATACCAGCATTGGCCTGATCCCCTGTAAGAGCAGGCTCTGATTCAAGCGTAGCGCTCTCCTGCAACTGGGAAAGGTTTGCGTCTGCCTCGTTACTTGGGGCTTCCTTTTCCAGTTGAAGCCCATCAGTAGAGCAAGTCGGAAGGATGACGACATCTGCCTTGTCTGTAGAAGCAGCTTGTCCCTCTGTCACACATGGAGACCCTACATCTAGTTGGTGTGTATTTACATCAGCAGAGTCAGTGGCCTCAGCCTGCACTGTATCACCTGCATTACTGAAATCAGACTGGCGTGGCTTTGTGTCTACCGTCTCGGAGGGCTGTGCACCATTACCCAACTGCAGAACCTCAAGGGCCTGATTTTCACTGGAGACTGCTGTTTCTGGAGCAATACTCAAAGGTTCCTCTTTACAGGTTTCAGAGTTCCTATTTTCCTCAATTTCTATTTTCATAGGAGACTCTTCTGTGGAGTTCTCTTCGGCTGAAACAGGCACTATATCTGCCTTCGGAGAGCTTGTGACATCTCTTTTAGACTCTCTGGCTGCAGCAGTATTCTCTGTCTCCCTAGAGTCTTTTGCTGGAACAGACCCAGTGACATCTTTCACACTAGTGCTTTGAGGTTTAGGGGTGGATTTTGGAGGCATCTCTTTTGGAGGTTCTTTTGGGCCTTTGAAGATGCCAAAGAGATCATTTGTGAAAGCTGGGGCTGGGCCACTGGGGAGGGATGAGAAACCAAAGAAAGAGGAGCTTTTCTTCTGTGCAGGAGGAGGTGCACTAGCTTGAGGTTGGGAAAAGAAACCAGATAATGTTTTGGGTGGTTTCATTTTTGTCATGAAACTTGAAAACATTTCAACTGAAGAATCCAGTACCGATTTATCACTCTCTGATTCCTTAGGTTTGTTTTGCAAATTAGATGCCTCTGGCATTTTAGAGGGAGTGTGTAGCTTGTGTGTCTGTTGTAACCTGTCACTAGGAGCTTGTTCAGGTAATTTACGTTCTGGTAACTCACGTTGTACACATACTTCTTCAGAGACTGCTTCAATTTTTATGTCACTCACAATATTTAAGTCACTTAGACCCTGGGAATCCATTTTATCACCCAAGGCCATGCTATCACCTTTCTTTTCAGAAGGTGGTTCTTTTGAAGAATAAGGCTCTTCTTTATCAGTAGGAAATGCAACACTGCCAATTTTCCCTGTGCTATCCAAAGCATCTTCTTCTGCCCCTAAGGAAAGAGTCTGTTGGCCCTGAGAACCCTCCTGCACACTGGGAGTCTGAAGGCAAGGATCAGAAGCAGACGAATTGGCTCCTGCAACACCATCGGTCTGTGGAAGCTTCTCTAAGTCATTCTCTTTAGCAACCTCAGCAACACTTTCTACATTTTCCTCTGCCAACACTTCTGATTTATTTTCTGGGATTGTGAGGTTATTCGACATCTGTTTGCCAGTCACTGCTGCAATAATATCATCAACTTCTTTTTTATTGTCTGCATCTTGTTGCCTGGCAGAACTGCTAATTTTGACACCAGAGTCAGTAGAAATGTTTTGCTTCACATATGGCTTAGAGTTCACTGGTTTGGCCGGTTTTGTATTGTTCTCCTGTCCTGGAGCAGTTTGTGGCTTTTCATCCAAAAATGATGTCAAATTGAAGAAGCTAAAGCTAGTACTCCTTTGAGGTTCGCTCTTCTCAGCAGTTGGGCCGCTGGAGAAGAACGAGGGCAGATGAAACAGCCCCTCTGTTTCTTGCTGCTTCGCACCAGCAGGAGCAGCGGCAGGTGCTGCGGGCTTTGGTTCGTCTGACCCCGTGAAGAAGGAGAATAAGCTCCTACTGGCCGGCTGTGCTGGCTGGGATTTCGAAGCAGTGATACCAGAAAAGCTGAATGGCAAACCAAAACCTGACTCTTTAGGTGCCTGGTCTGGCTTTGGCTTTGCCTGATTAACTGTGCCTCCTGAACGATTTCCTCCTTGTTGCTTTGGTGCAACCATGGGTACACTGCTCTGCTGCACAGCTGACGGACTCAGTTGGCTTGTTTGGGGACCTACACCTATTGGCTTCTGTGAAGCACTTGCAGGATGCACTTTTTTACCCTCAGGAGACTCCTCAGCTTTACCTCTTCGTTGTTCCATTTGTAGCCCAGGGCTAGGAGAGACCTGCGTGCCAGTGCCTTCTGTTCTGACCCTTTCCGTGGGGGTGGAGGACAGACATGGCATACTGGCACTCTGGAGACTCCCAGACTTCTCAGTTTGTTGTCTCAACTCAGCCACGGTTCTGCTATTGGTTTTCGGCAGAGTCGTAGTACTTGGGGTTGGCTGAGAAGACGCAGCCTCCACTTTGAAGATATCTCCAAGGGATCCAAAGAACGATGAAATGCTGGAGGTTTCCTTCCGTTCTGGCTGCGCCACCTTTTCTGGTTTATCACTTTGACTTTTTTCCAAATCTGGTGATGGCTGTGGTGCTTTGCTTACTTGGGTTTTAAAGAAATCAAAAAATCCAGAAGGTTGGCTTTTGTTGGCAGTTGAGCTTGCAGGAGAATCTTCTCCGAGACTGAACAATTTCAGAGCACTTTTAAATAGTGTCTCCTCAGGCTCAGGGGCTGGGTGGCTCTGATTTGGCTGTGACTGCTTGGGTTCACTAATACTTGCACGCCCTTCAATATGCTTGGAAGGTGGTGTTGGTTCAGCAGGCCTGCCTTCTTGTTTGGGTCTGCCATCTGGAGTTTCGCTCAGTTGAGATGGAGATTTTGTTAGTCCTGTTTTTTTAGCACGGATGTTTTCATTCTGATTTAATCCTGGCTTTTCATTTCTAGCAGCCTCCAAATTAAGTTCTGATGAAGTATTTCTCCTCGGTTCTGACATAACAGGAAACTTCTGCACTGTTCGTGCCTCATCTGATTTTCTATTTGGTGCAAGACAGAAAATATCAGTTTTATTTTCAGATGACTTTGACTGCGTGTCTGTTCTCTTTAAGGCAGAATCTTCTGATGTCTCAGGGTCAGGACCTGAAGACTTTCCAATTAGTCCTCCCAAAGCAGAAAATAAAGAGCTAACTTTGTTCACCGGTGTTTTCTTATCTTCCTCGGTCTTTTTTGCTTCTGTTACTTTTTCAGTAGATGCCACGGTTTCTTCAGCTTTAGGAGTAGTTTGAAACAGATGGAAACCAAAGAATCCTGACGACCCACTCCCAGCAGTTGTCACGGGGACAGCCTTATCCACTTCCTTGGTGTGGACTTCTTTACTCGGCGATTTACTGAAAGCTGCTCTGGAATGTGTTCTGAGATCAAGGGTTAGCGGAGACTCCTCTGCATAATTCAGGGTTTCCTTCTCAGGTCTAAAATCTACTTTGAGTTTTTGAAGCTTGTAACCTGAGAAATCTAACGGCTGCTCTCTCTGATAATAAATAGATTCTTCAAACATTTGTGAAAAAGTCTCCAAATTCATGTTCATTAGCTGGTCGCTCCTCTGCAAAGCTACTGACAAATCCAGAGGTTTATTTGTCGTATAATCCTCTAAAGACTCTTCCTCAGCAAACCAAAACAGCTCATCTTCACTGCCAAGGGGGACTTTAAAGCCACAAACAGCAATTGTGTTGTCTTCTAGCACAGCTCTTGGGATGGAATCCATCTGAAAATTATAATCCCAGCAGTCTGGGTAGGAATATGTTTCAGGAGCACATACGTAGACATACTGTCCAGTGGGATCAGTGAGCAGCGAATACACATACTGGCTGTCACTGTACATGTAGTATCCACAATCACCATCTTCTGACGGCCACCATATACCCTGTTCAAGCATCATTAGCCACTCCTGATACTCCTGGCTATAGGATGAGTACACAAAGCTCTCATCCATACTTAAAGTCTCTTGGTCAATTAGAGTCCACATAGTTCCATCACAGCCAGAGGAGTAGCTTAAATCCATGGGCAGCTCTTCTAATGAGTAACTGCCATCTCTTTCAAACGGTGGGAAGTTACTATAACTTTCATTGAGAGAATTAGCAGTCCATGCATCATTTTCTTCCGAACAAACATCTTGAAACATTAACTGGTCAAATGACTCATATGACATCACACTTAAATCCAAACTCTGCCCATCAAAATTGGCATTAGTCTGCCAATCCATCACATTTGCATTTCCATCCTTTTTACAGAGATTCACTACCGTATCATTTTCAGGCCAGTCCAAGAACTGGGGGGGCAGAACAGAGTTCTGGTTTAACACGTAGTAAACTGGTACTGCGATTTCCTGAGGGGCAGCCAGTTCCTCCATTTCATATTCCCATTCAAAGCTAGAATGGCTTCTTGTTTCCTGATAAGCTGCATACTTCTCCATAAGGTTATAGCTTTTATTAGTTAGATTGAGAAATTCATTTGAGCCTTTGTTTAAAAGGGTTGGAAAAACTCTAGATTCCATATCCTGGTAAGGGATATGCCTACTATTTATAGGCTTTCCAGATAAGTCCTGTACCTTGTCTTGAAGACTTAGAGCATCGGAGAGCACAGGATGCCCATGGCAGGAAACGTGGGGCTCACCTATTTTATTTACTCTTGCACTGGGCAGGTGGTCAGCAGTTTTGGAAGATTCCATTGTTTTCACATTATCCAATTTCTCCTTTGGTTTAGGCAGGAGATTTTTTAAGAAGCTGGAAGATTCCTGCTTTTCTCCAGCGCTGCTTTGAGTGTCAGAAGCCATTCCCGAGTTGCTGGGTTTTGCCTCCGAGCTAGAATCCTCACCTCTATCAAAAAGCTTCATGAAGCCTAGAGAGTTTGTTTTCACTTTCTCTTGCTTACTTTCAGACAAGTTTTCACTTGAAGCAAATTTAAATAAGCCAGAAAATAATCCAGGAGAAGTGCTTTTCTGGCCATCACGCTCGCTTTTAGCAGTCAGGTCTTGATTATTTGCTATGTTTTCATTAGAAGAAATGCGAAGAATTCCGGAAAGAAAACCTGGTGTGTGCTTCTTCTGCAAATCATCTGCACCTGGAGCTTCTGGCCCTCTGGCTGAAGAGATGCCTTCAACTGAGCTGTTATTCAAGTCTGGTGCATTTAGTCCTTCTCTCGTCAATCCTCCTTTTGCATTTCTAAGTTCTTCCTGAGTACCCTTAGTTCTCTGCTGTTCTCCTGCAGTCTTAAATGTAGCAGGGTCACTCTCTTTGTGTTTTTCTATGTTTACTTGGGCACTAGGTAGGTTTTCTTTATTTATGTTTTTTGTCTGTACAAGTTCCACCTTATCATCTGATAAATTTGGAACAGAGCTAGATTTTAATGAAATGGCATTTTCTGAATTACTGTTTCTGTCTTTAAGCAAAGAAATGCCACTAGAACTCTGATTAATTCTTTGGTCTTGTGAAGGTGCTAGATTTTCTGCAGAAGAAAATTTAAATAATGAAGGAATAAAACCTCCTTTCTCGTCCACATGTTCCTGCTTTTCTGAAAAACCCAACCCACTGAAAAAAGGAAGTTTCCCAGCGAAAGGAAATGAGTGTTCTTCATTTGACGAACTGTTTTGTCTTACATCCTCCTCAGACTTATGGCCTTTAAAATGCGCTGATGTACCTTCTTTCTGCCCGTGTTCAGCAGAAGGAAGTAATAACTGACTAAAAGACTTTTTGAGTGGACTGAAAAAGCTTCCAGATGCTGCACATTGATCTTGAGGCTGGGAATTAAGTTCCTCATTACCTCTGTTTTGCTTGTTTCCCAGCCCATGACCTGTGTTCTGCTGGTCCCCTGCACGATTTGCAGGAGGCTGCTCCCTGGCAGCGGGTGCACCCTGTTTCACAGCGGCACCCGGCTGATGGGTAACGCGATGTACATCTGACTGCTTCTGTGGCACATCCTGCTGCCTGGGAGCCAGGAGACCATCAAAATTGGCTTTCAGACTGAAGGAACTGACTGAGCTTGTGAGCCTGCCAAAGATGGAAGACACAGAAGTGCTGTTTGCATTTACCTCTGCCTCGCTTCTGGACTCACTTGTCCGTATCTCTGGAACAGTGCTGCTGGTCCTAGCTGATGCTTGTCCAGATGGCCTCTCGCTTCTGTCTGCCTCATCAGCTTTCACAGCGTGACTGTCCTCCTTGGTGTGCTGCTCTTTTATGACTTCTTGTTTCGGCACTTCCTTCTCAGAGAAGATCTTTAAAGGATTAAACATGCCTAGAACAGAATTCACAACTGAATGTTGGTTCTGCTGGCTGCCGGCAGCATTTCCCTGCGACTGCTGCAGATGATGCGGTTCAGAAGCCTTACTGTCCATCTCAGTGGTTTCAGGCTTGTTGGAGCTTATGTTCTGGGCTCTTTTATCGCCACTGACCTGGGATGGTAGCAGAGAGTGAATGGATAACTTGGCATCAGCTTTATTGTCTGTCATCATGCCAGAAGATGAACTCTCAGTTTTGGTCTTACTAGACAATACATTCAAGATTCCACTTTCTGATGAGTTTCTGGTTTCTGTCTTCTCTGGAGTGGAAGAAACAAGCTTTTCAACCGAGGCTGTGAGCTGCTTTGTGCTTGACCCCACCTTTTCAGTGAAGGAGCTGAACAGGGAATTCACTGTATTCTTCACACCTGACAGGTCTGGGAGAGATTCAGATTTTCCCTTGGTACTCTCCTCTGCAGCAGGATGTTTGGTCTGTTCAGGCTTCCTGCTTTCTGCTGAATTACCAGCACCATCCTGCTTCAGTGACATGCTCTCAACATTTTTTCTAGTCTCTGGCAATGCACCAAATTTGCTGATTTCTTCCTCCTTTTCAGCCAGGTATTCTGAAACTGATTCTACGAGACACTGAAGTTCATCCATTGTGTCTATGTACTCCTCACTGGGTTCTTCAACAGGAGACAGTGTTAAGTCTTGCATAGGATGACCAGGCTTGCTCCCTTTAGTCTTGTGTTCTTTATCATAGCTAGCTTTTAACTGGGAGCCCAGATTTGCAGGGTAACTAACAGTGAAGTTTCTCAAATGGCTGATGTCAGAATCTTGCCACGTTTCTGAAAGCGTAGCCAGCTCCTCCACTTCATCATCTGAAACTGGCGAGTACTGGAACTCATCAGAAGCACTGCTGTCAAATTCCTCAAGGATATCCACCGGCACAAAAGTGTTATCTGGCACCCCTATGAGTTTCATGTCTTCACTGTTACTGAGGTGAAGTGAGTCTTCATGGTTCACTCTCTGCTTGCTGGGTAACTTGCCACTTTTAACCATTAAGCCATTTTTATATGGGCGCAGGATGGGATAAGCAGGTAACTGTTCCTTATTTTCAGAGCTACTGGTATATTTTCCAGTTCTATAATATACTGGGAAATCATCATTAAGTTCAGAACTAGTTGTCACGCCATTGAAATAAACGGATTTCTCCCCAGGAAACTGCAGACCCTTGTTACTGTGCAGGATTATTCGTTCGCTCTCTTCAAAATTGTACCGCAGCTTTTTTTTCCTTCTCCGGTCTATTGTATCATATTCCTGAGGATACCTGGGGACATTTACAGACCCTGACTCCACACACACACTTTGGCAACACCTTGATCTTCCAACATGATTTAAATTTTCTCTTTTTGAGAGAGTTTCCTTCTTCTTTACGTTCATTTCCTGCCGACTTCTATTTTTATTACTCTTTTCTAAGAATTCCTCTATTAGCTGTTTTCCTAGCTCTTCATACTCGCTCTTCTGTTCTTCTTCTCCGTCTTCAGAGTTAAATGGAATGATCCTGACTCTTTCATTTCTACCTAGAGATCCTTGTCTAAGAGGAGAAAAAGAAGGTGGGAAAGGAAGAGAGGCAGCAAAAAAAATAGGAAGAGGAAAATAACAGTTTTAAAAAAAAACTCTGGAAAGGACAGAAAAAACAGTAATGAAAAAACATGCATTAAATAAAGGCAAATTAAAATGAGAAAAATCCAGAGATAACAAAACTGAAAACCTGCCAATCTACTACCTTTACACTTCAATCAAACAGTCAAAAAAAGCAGCATGGGTTATGATATCCCACCTGCTACAGCTGCACAAAACTTAGAAATGCCTGTCTGAAGGAGAACAGCTTTTTGTGATCAAGGGAGGGCACACAGCCTTGGCTGTACTAATACTCTGCTGTTGCTTTCTTAGGCATGCTGAAAAAAGTCACTTATTACAGTAACGGGACTACTTTGAGACACGGTGCCCACGCACACCGTTCCACTACGCTGCACATGCCTTTCGGTCACTCTAGGCTGCAGACGTTGTTTTAGCAGTATTCATGAAGCACACAGGCACTCTGTTTCTCCCAAGGGTGGCTGCAGAGCAGAGTTTGCACACAAAGCCTCGGGAGCCATTGGACCCCAGGGATGTGGAGACGGGACAAAATGCAAACTGCGCACAGCAGCAACACGAGGGGCTCCAGCTGCTCCTCCGCTCCCACTGCAGCTAATGCCCTCCGGAGGCTCTTACCAACACAAAATGAAGATCCTCAGAGCTGTTACTGGATCAGAAGGCAAAACAAGACACCGGTGATGGATATCAGCCCATCATAAACCTCAGATGCTTCTCAGGATCTGTACTTCTCATTTATAATGCATCTAAACAGATCCAGCAATTTATACTTGTCCATTGCGGGAGAATGGATTAAAGCAGCTAGTGTTTTGCTATCAAACAATCTGAAGCTTCCTAGAAACCCAAGTAAATGACCCTTGGCATTTTGGGATTAATTCCCAGCCCTTGATCAGAAGGATTATCTCAACTGCTCAACAACTGGAAGGCTAGCAGCAGGAAAGTTTCCTCGTTATCTAAATCTCACAAAAAAGAGTTCCTGCCAGCCGACATAAAAATAAACAGGTAGAAACTGGATGTTTAAAAAATAAAAATAAAAATGCTCATCTGAAAGATGCACTGCAGCTTTGTCTCACATCATTCACTGTTGACAACTAAGGAGCATGAGGGCACATGTGCCCTGACCCCCTAATAGGGCAAGAGAAGGGAAAAGGGAAAGGGCACGTGGGCTTTGTATGGATACTGCTAATACAAGAGTCTACACCTCGAGAGCTGCCTGGGGCACCCCAGCATAGGACACTGACCGGAGAGCCCTGAAAGAGAAACAGGTCATTGCGTTTCCACTGCTGCTGGTTTAGCACTGCCCTTCCACCAGTATTAGCTAATTTACACTAATTGGAAAGATACTCATTACTTTAAGTGAGCCCTGTTGTACACAGTTCAGAACACCTACATTTCTTGCTTGCAATTTTAAGTCGGTAACTGAAATTATTTTCTTAAAAAAGCTAATGGAATTTAAAAGACTCCCAGGGCCACCATAGCTACTGGATCAAGCCCTTCCAAATCTCAGCTGAAAGAAATGGGAGCTACATGAATGCCTGAAGAGCCATTAGCTGTAAATGCTGAACCAACAATTGATTAATTTAGGCATAAAGGAAATTACTTGTATTTCTAATTGAGCTCCCCCCGTGTTTCCTTCGCTATTCTACAAAGCATTCATTTTACCAGAAATAAAGCAATGACAAGAAGTCCATCACCTGAGAGGAGAAAAAGATGACAACATCAGCCTAGCATTAAACTACCACAGAACTGAAACGGAGCCAACGGCAAACAGCGAGCATCAGCCGAAATGTATCACAAGACCACTTCACGGCAGCAAACAGCAAGAGGACAAGCACACAGGCTGCAAAGAGGTTAACCCACCTATCCGACAGCTCTAGAGAGCGCCTGCTCTCTAGTGAGCACTGGCGGCTTGTCATTTGACTAGACTGGGACGCGGACTCTAGGTCAGTTCGGCCACTCACAGTGGAATCTAGGCTACCGTATCGCCTTGGAAGTAAATAGAGCAAGAGCAGGGAGACATGGAGGACACATCGTTACACAAAATGAACATTGCAAAGAAAAGTTAGTGCTTAAAAAAAAAAATGGGGGGGGAGGGAAGATACAGCTATTCTGAAACCAAACTGGCTGTTGGCAGCAAAATACACTCTGAGGACAAATAAGAATAACGCTTGTTATCCTTAGGAGAGGGGGGAATAAAATACATATACTTTACATCAATCAAAGGAACACAATATCACCTAACAGCTGGTTAAGAGGACCAGAACTCTTCCAGCCAAACTCATATGTTGTAAGAAAAAAAACCCCACAGGTGTAAGTAGAGCCAGTTTCAATTGGAGCATTTTGGCACAGGCAACTTTCTGCCCAACTTAAGACAGGTTCTAGCAGAACCTTGTCTGGTTCTTCTGGGTCTGGCCAGGACAGCCTCCTGCAAGGTGTCGTTTCCTCAGCAATCACCAACTGCAGTCTGCCAGGAACACTGATTTCATCAGGTGGCTGCCTGGTCCACAGCACCTAGAGCTGCTAGGAGCAAAAGTCAAACACAATTTGGTTTTGCAATACTCAGCTACAACTGTGTTTTGAAAATATTTAAGATCTACCCACGTTCTTCTTTTCAGCCAGCTCTTGTTACAAATACCTTTCTGGTAAGAAAGAGAATCCCACATAGCTTCTCTGGAAAGCTTATTTGCATCTTCTAAGCTCTAAGATTAAATATGTAGCAAAAAAAACTTGCTGGGCATGTGGAAAATGCACATGGCAACAGGAATGCTCAGAGGGAATCAGTCACCATCTAGAACTTGCCTTCCTGGGGTGACAGTCATTTTAGACCAGAGCAGACTGCAAAACTCATCATTCTTAAGGAAACTTCATCAATCTAAATCCTTTCATATCAGCATCTTCAGAAAAATCAGAAAAAAAAAAAAACAACATGTTCCATCTTGGTAGTAAAAACACCCAAATCAGCAGTGCTTCTTTGGAAGGTCTTAAAAACACATTTATCCATTAGATACAGTTAAAAGCGTATACACCCCGTCTCCAAGCAAGGGGAGCCATAAGATTACTTGTTTTGTCAACATCACCCAGAGAAGTTAGGTAACTGCGAAAACACAGCTGGGGACCCAATACCACTGTTCAGCTTGGCTCTTCCATTAAAAAAAAAAAGGCACTTTAGCTCATCTTTTCAGACTCTCAGTAAGATCTTCAGCAATACCACCACTGCAAATCAGCAGTACAAAATAGCATGGGAGAGTGAATAACTTGCTTATGCAAGACATCCAATAGGCTAGGAAAAGAGCACTAAGAATGACACGTCACACTGCAGTAAATGCATTTTATTGGCACATTTGGCTTTGCTGCTTGAAATCTCAATAACAGCAATAACATATGCTATCATTAAACTTCAGCTTTTAACATTAAAGACCATAAGGCAAAAAGAGTAAATACTTAGCCTCAGCTATACACCCGTGCGGGCAACCGATTTCAGGTTCAGACTTCAGGAAACAAGAATATTCTTGCGAAGGTGGGCAAGGTAGAACAAATAGTTATAATACACCTAAAACCCTGCACTTCCAACTGCTACAGAGCTTAAGCAACTGCCTCTTCCTTCCACACCGAAGGCAGAAGCAGCAGCACAGCCTGTTCTACACACCCACACTGAGCAAGCTGACCAGCACTGCCCAAGTTCTGCTCTCCCCTTACGCTTAAACTCATCCTTTATTTGGAACAGCAGTTTTGTAAAGTTTCTGCAGTTCCCAGCACAACCAGCTGTAGTTCACAGCCATTGATCCTGTGAAGTAAACGCTGTAATGCTTAATACTTTAACAATCACAAAAAAAAAGCAATTGTGAAACTACTGATTTATCATCAAAAAGCTGATTTGGAGCAAGTAAACGATCTTTTATACAGTTCGAAGGCAGTCAAAAGAAAAAACGCCACAATATTCCACAGTGCTACTAGATAACCAAAAATCCCAAACCAACCAACCAAACAAACAAACCACACACACATAATTGGTTATAGACTTTTTTCTTGAATGTGCGGTTTTGGGAGAGCTAATAGAAGAACAGGAGCTAACCTGAAACAGAAAACAGATCTGCCCTAAGAAAGAAATTCGTAATATAACTCAGCTAGACAGTGTTTCATAACTTGGGAGGCACACCCATGCAGTGGTACCAGGACAACCAAATACCCAGTGCTCTGGCCCCCAAAAGGTAAGTAGAACCAAGGATAAATGACCTCAGAGTTGAGCATATCTCTTAAAGGTAGTTTACTAAATGGATAGATCCGGTGTAACACATAGCCATATTTTTCCTGGTTCACAGCAGAGTCCCGGAGTTAACAAAACACGCACCACGCTCTTACCCAAGGGCCTTTCAGAGCCCTTGAGCTGCCCTCCTCTGCCAGCACAGCACCTCCCGTGCCTGCTGCAGAAAAACCAGCGAGGAGAGCCACCCAGAAGACAGCACCCACCTGATGGCCGCGTGCTCCCGATAATCCAGATCGTAGTTCTGCAGGGAGTCGGCGCGGGGTTCCCGCAGGACCCCCTGCTGCTGCAGGCGCGAGGGGACGGTGAACTGGTGCACGGAGGCGTTGGGCTGTGCGGTGGTGTGGTACGGAGGGGGAACGCTGCTGCTGGTCTCGCTGCGGTAGTCGCTGTCTCGGTCGTCCACGGCACTGTCAGCATCCTCAAAGGCTGGGAAAGAAAAGCACTTAAGTACGCAGCTCTCTCGGGTAGCCTTGCTGGGACAGCGAGGCCCACTTGTTTTTTTTTAAAGCAAAAAACAGCTGTTTCTGCTACAGATGAATCTCCACCTGGTAGCTGGTTGTCACCTCCAGTTCTCTCAAGTGCATACCAAGCAACTCCAGTGATTGCCTCCATACCGTCCTTTCCCACTTCCTATCATAAGGGTTCATTTCTCCTCAGCCGTTCCCAATGAGCACATTAAGACATTTTTATTTAAAACAAAGAATAAAAACACCCCCAGCAGCCAAAATTTCCTGTTCTTTGCTGCTACCAAAATGAACATTTAAATGTTGAGGGGGGTAAGGGGGGGAATCCATTATGGAAAGGAGTTCTTTCCTGGAAAATTTTCAGCCTTCATGCTGTAATACTTATCTCCTTAGTACAAAATACTCAACTAGTTTTCTGGTTTCAGTTTTTGTTCTAGTTTTTGTCGGTTTTTTGTTTGTTTGCTTTTGGTTTTGGGGTGTTCGTTTGGTTTTGTTTTTTTCTCGATAAAAGTATTAGTTTAAGTTAAGAGAAACTAATGAGAAGCACTTAACAGGAAAATCAGAACTGAGAGAGCAGCTCTGCTTATAAACTATTACAGTACCTCTTCTAGGGGAAAAAATTGCTATGTTTAACACTCATCAGTGCATCAGCTTAAGTTTAGTAGCCAACACTAACGACAGCCTTCACAGAGGAAAAAGCTCCTTTCCAGTGAGTCTCTCTCCCTGTGGAAACACTCCTGCTTGTTAACCCTTCAGAAAAAGAGCATGCAGAATTATAGCCAGGGAAGGTATCGAAAATACAATATTGGTGTACGGCTGTGTTTCGCTGTGCAGCAGAACGGAAGGTTATCTTTGCAAGCTTAAAGTGAAATACACACCGTATGGCAGTGGAGTGCACCATTAACATGCTTGAAACAAAGGAAAATAAGGATCAGCCGCTACTCACTCTCTCCACCACCAAAAGTCTGTCTAAAAAGGACAATCAAATTAAAGCCCCCTTCTGGTAAGTTATTCAATAATATGTGCCCTACACAGCCATCTCCCGCAAAGCTGAATGATAAAGTGAAAGTCCTGTTTTCATGCCAGATCCTTAAAAAAAAAAGATGAATTTAATTGCTGAAATTCCAAGGAGATGGAATGCAGCACCAGGGAACATCTTTTTCTTCCACTGGTGCTTCCCATGCCTCCAATTGAACTTCCATTTTTTTTAGTCCAAGGTAAAGTTTGTTCTTAGTGATCTCTTCAGTTATTTCCCATCTGAGTAAGATTATATCAGTGTTCTAAAGTGGATTGAAGAGTAGAAAACAAGCCCAGCAGAAAACACATCTGCAAAATACAAAGCACTTGAAAAAGCCCAGCTCTACTCTCTTAAGTACAATCAACTCAATTTGATTGTCCACACTGAAAATGGAGTTAAGTCTCCTGCTTTTTCGTTCTCAAGATGCTGCACAGTTCTTGTCAGTCTCTAGTCAATTGAATAGAAACTAATAGCAATCATATACTGCTTTATTCAGCCTTATTAAAAGCACAACGTCCTTCAATTTTATTACAGTTCAGTGCTTAGGAGAAGCACTCAAGATGTGCTACACAGAAATTATTTGATATGCCAAAGTACCAAACCTCTCTGAGAAGCACCAAACTTCCAGTCTGTGGAGCAAGGGCTGATTTATTTGTACATCATAAGGCACACGTCATCCTCAGAAGGATAACAAGCTATTACTCAGCCGAACAATGTCACTGCTGAACACTTAAGCCATTACCGTCTAATGCACAATAATTATTTTTATTGGGACAGAGATACTGTTCCAAAGAGCTTTCTAATGCCTCACTGTGCTGCTCTACTAATTTCTCCTTCCCATCAGATGTAATTCTTATTTAAGGTAAAGCCTACATAACTCTGGTATGATGCAAAGCTCTTCCAGCTCTGCGTGCATAATCATTATAAGCACTTGTACGGGCTTAAGGCAGCCCAAATGAGTTACAGGGTTGGGATCTGGTAAAAAACACCAGATCAACAGTTTTAGGGATAAACGATTTCTCTCACCACAACGGTATAATAAAAAATTCAAATCAGTGTTATAATCATCTGAGTCAGAACAAGAGCAAATCCAGTAGCTCACTAATACTCAGCTGAAGTTACTATAAGGGCTTGCAAAACTTACACAACGGTTATGAGGAAGCAGGACATGGCTTTTTGTGATCAGCCCAGCTGAGGGGCTCAGAGATTTCCAAACTCCCTGAGCAGACTTCTGCAGAAGCACCACCCGGATTTGTCAGCCGGTCATCGGATCTCACCTCTGCACTATCAAACCAAGATTTCCCATGTGAACCACAGCATCTCTAAGTGACATCTAAAAACAGCTGCTTAGCTTAGATGTTAATCCAACATAAACAGTGTATGCATTTTAAAAAGCTGGCACCAGAATTTCTCCCAGTTCTTACTGGTGTTTAACACAAGGAACTCTCTCAGAGGTCACAACACAAAATGCATCCCCGCTGACACGTTTAAAGGGTACAAAGCTGGAGCTCAAACGCCAATGAGGCAGGAACATATTGTTTCTCCGATGGATGCGCCATGCACCCAGAGCATCCATAGATGTTAATACCAGGCAGAAATCCTCAACTGACTCATAAAGTAAGGGCCACCTCCACAAACTCTTATTCATGCTGAATTGCACCTGCCCTATGAGCAATCTCGCTTAAACAGAAGTGTTCGCAAATGAAGACATTGCTCAGTCTGATTAAAAGCACCAAAACCTGGCTCATATGTGGCTTATAGCACAAATCACCTTTGCAACAACAAAGAATACTGTGAAATGCCTGCACATGATGATGACCCCATTCATTACCTTGACACCTGAATTTTATTTAAGCAAGAGACTGACAAGGACTTGCAGAAGCAGCTTTGGGGGTGCAGCACCCCTTCAAAAGGAGGGGTCAGGCATTACAGCCCATGTTTCAGCAAAATATCCCTCAACACACATGGTGTGATAAATTCAAGCACTATCTTCTTCAAAGAGATGACACACCAAGTCTTCCATAAGGAAAGCTGTAGCTTAGCCTCAGCCTCTGAAGATCAGTTAATTAATAACAAGATACATAACAATACACATAAGAAGACAGTAATTGTTTTACCTCAGCTTAAAAAAATTCACACGTAGCAAAGAGGTTTCAAGGGATGAAAACAGTGTCTTTGTTGCTGGACCCACTGTGTAGAGAGTGGGGGGTGAGGCTGAAGGACAGGGCAAAAGCATGCTGTTCATGTTTAATAATTGAATATTCATGCATATAGGCAGCATAAGAAGCAAACTTATTGGACAGTCACATCACACAGTAGGATTTTACAAAGAGTGGGGAAAATCAAGAAAGGAGATAGCTTCTCTGAAACAAAGTGCCTCCTGGAAACCCTGTTATTTCTCTCCAATCCTGCCTCCTGAAGTTACTACACCACTGCTGCAGGGCAGAACACATACAGTTTTCCATATACTGACCTGAAAACCACTTTGCACAGTCCTGTCACACCAGCTCTGCTAGTCACATTTAACCTCTGGCAACTTTATTTACATCAAGCTTCGCGATCGGAAGGAAAGCTAACAGCAGAATTATCACAGGCGGCTGGATGAATGCACTTGCAGGAGTGTTTTTGTTGTTTTACGGTCCCGATGCCCAGCAGGAGCTCCTCTCAAAAGGCCACATTCAGTTGCAATTGTCTCCTGCTTTTCTAGCAGTGATGTGTCACCAGCCACTGGGAGATGGGGTCCGGTCCCAAGCTTAATTATTCTCTAAAAACTTGGACAAATGCAGTAAAGTGCAGCATATTCGGGCACTGGGGAAGGAGGTTCATATAAGGTGTAACCCAAAATCCCCACTACTTCTCCAAAATAAGCCATGAGCTTTACACAGCTTTTGTCTATTTTTATAATGTTAGAAGAGAACGAAGTGTACTAACTGAAGGAATGACTTCCAGTCCAAAACCAGAAGAGATCTCTGCCATTTCCACACCAGGGCCTTTGCAACTCGCCCTCCTCACCCTTCATCCATTCAAATTGCTCTTCACAATAGCTGCCAACAACTTCTTTCCTTAAGTCTCAGACCCCAATATTCCGTTGTCTACTAAACTATTGGTCACATCTGACAATCATGTACACTTTCAGAAATCTTGTAATCAAAATGCACGTTTAAAGAGGACTATTGAAGTAACAAGGAAGAAAAAAATACTCTCAAAAGGACATAGAGGCATTTTCTGAGGATTTTCTATAGCTCTCCATGCTAAAAATTCATAGGTTTTGAGAAACGTTTTAAGTGCAACTTTTCAGGTCATTACTCCATCCTATTTCCCTCATCACCTAAAAATACATTAGAAATTTTCATAACTTTAAGACAGCAAATTAGCAATATGCAGTCTTCAGTTTAAGAGCTTTCATAATCTTGTTTTTAACCACTTGAAAATACTTTCTGCTGGTGAAATACTCAGCAGGCAAGAAGTGGACTGACAGTCCAAAGTGCAAAGACTGCCCTGAACACCTTAAAGCTTTAAGTCTTTCCCTTTCCTAAAATGAAACCAGGTCACCAGCACAAAATGTCCCTTTTCTAAAGAAGCCTCTGCCCAGCTAGCAAGGCTCTGGGCTATAGCACCCCGCTTGGAAAAAGCTCTCACCAGGAAAAAGTCTTCCAGCTACTAACATGCTGTTTGTGCTGCCTCCTTCTCAGTTGCTGTTATAAGTTCGCAATTAGAAGTACTTTTTCATTACATCGTTAAGCTATCGGAGTTCACTTGGAAACCTCATCAATACTGGCCCAAGCCTGCCTGTAAGGATGGTGATGTGATTTCTAAGAGGACGGCATGGGAAGGATGGAGTGATCACAGTGGAGTAGAGGGAGGCAGGGAGGGAGCTGCATGAACACAAGTACTTTTTAAAACAAAACCACCGCAAAATAACAGGAGAAATACCCTCTGTACAACTCTCCTAAATCTCTGACTGAACAACACCTAAGCACCCCATCTCCCCAAAATGCACAAAATTGGGGAATAGAAGAAAGCTATTTAGGACACTAATCTTTGTTTTAGCAGTATACAACGGTTCATTAATTCCCAGTCATCCTATCACATCTCTGAGAACAACCCCAAACAACTGAGACACCCGACACTGACCGCGAGAGGAAGCTGGTCAGCTGGGCCCAGAGAACTCACGGTTTGACCAAAGACGGGAGAACAAGGAGGACAAAACATGTTGTGGGACAAGAAATGGGGAAGTCACTGGTGGAAGATTTCTAAAACGCAGAACAGGTCCACGTGTGAAATGCACTGTAACATTAGCTGGACATTAGACTTAAGTTACTCGGCTGCAGTTCAGTGTCCTCTCCAAATTCCGTTATGTTAAAATTGGAAAAGCACCAGGCAGAATCTGCTCCCAGCTGGCAGTGGTCACAGTGATCTTTCTTTGCCTGTTCCCCTCAGCAACACCCTCACCCTTGGTTTTGACACATGGAACAGACACCTTCATTTTAAGACTGATGGGTCAGTATTTGCGGGTTCTTTGGGCAGCAGAAGTCAAGCAACCTACACTGCGCAGAAGCCTTGTCTGTTAGAGCCTGTAGGACTTCCAGAAAGTGAAGATGCTTCATGCACATTTTCTGGAACAATGAATAAAAACCTTGCAGCCTCTGCAAAAGTTATCACACAGTCTTCACATTAGCTCTACAGATCACAGATGGCTGCAGTACCTGAGTTTCATCTTCCCAAGGCTGGTAAGCACTAGTTAAAGCAAAGCCCTCGCCACTTTTGCCATGATACTGTCTCATGGATCTTGAATACGTTACAATACTTATAACCCTTCTGTCACACTGGTGTGCACCAGCCATTTCTGCTTTTGGATTTGCTCCTATTTGCAGTATTCGGAATTTCTGTGATCACTTGCAGCATATCTTTGCATCTTAGTATAACAATTACTACAGATTCCCTTGTGTTTTACAGTTACTCGAAACACTGATTTGGGCTATGGGTGTGAAGACCAACACAGAAGTTGTATACAAGCAGAAAACCAGAACCACCTTTACAGGAAATATTGCCACCTTACCCTCAAATTGCAATAGAAGGCACAAGCAACTCATTTAAAACATGGCCAAAACAAAGTTAACAGTGAACAAATGAACAGCCATCCATCCACACAAATATGAAGACTCAAAGCAAAAGAAAAGACAATGGAATGGATTTTCTATATGCATGAATATTTTCACTTTCTTCATACTCAACCATGCTGCATCACTATAGGATCAGAAAACTTGCAAGAAATCAAACTGTTACGTACTCTGCTGCTCTCCCCATCCGAAATAACTCCAGTTGCCTGCATGTAACACAAATGGCAGCAAAGAATAGGAATGGAAAAAGAAAGCTTAGAAAAACAAACCACAAGCATACTTTTCATGTATTTAAAATGCCTTATATATTGCGAGCTTCAAAATTTAAGAGATTTATTATTTACAACATTAATTCTATTTAGGAGCTTACTCTTCACTGTCTAGTTTGTTTATAAGACCTTCTGAGGATGAAGATCACTATAAACTCTAGGAATTAGTAAGCAATTGTGCATTTATTAACACGAGTAGACAAAATACTTACCAACACACTACTTAGCAAGAGCAGTTAAACACTGTCATTTCCTAGTCCACACGTTATCAGGATTACAGACAGAACGCCCCAGAAATGAGAGTCCAGTTAAGAGCAGTATCTGATTCTAGGCTAAACTCTGCAAGTCAAGCCCAAAAGTTTCTTCACGTTTCCATTTCTGCCCCCTTTCCAGAACAAAGGTAACTCAGTGGTGAAAGCACCACACCAGTAATAACAGTGTGAAAAGTTACCCACATGCATGTAAACTAGCAGTAAGTAAAAGTACTTTCTTAGCTCACTGGTATAAAAACTTAAGAACTCCCACAGCACCCTAAGGATGCAAAGGGTCATAAGTTAATTCCACAACAGTAAGTAAATCTCTCCATGTTAAAATTAAAGGTGACAACAAATTCACGCTAAAGCTAAAGTACAAGTGGGTAAGACAGCCAAGTTATCACTTATCAATACCCATGTTGTCACCCCAAGGTCATACTCAGTATGACAGAGGCAACAAACTACATACAACCCTAAAAGCACCCTGGAAGCACACACACAACTTGCAAGACCAAGAAAAGCTTCAAAACCAGCGTTTCTAGAAGATCGTGTGTAAAAAGCACTTTAAAAAGCAACATTTACAGGACTGTTGATGTGTAAATGCAGCAGGCAATAAACAAAATCCCTCAGATGCATTCATAGAACAAGCGAGAGCTTTCCGTCCTGGCTACCAGCCTCACCTCTGCTACCAGCCAGGCGCACACTTTCAGGAAGGAGAGTTTAGACGACGGAACAAATTCCTTCCCCTGCCTTTGTTTAAAAAGTTAGAATGGGATAGTTCTTGCTTTTAGCCAAAATTGCAGAAANAAAAAAAAAATCCTTATTCTAAAAAATCACCACAAGACTAGCTAAGCAATAACTGGTTCTGGTGAGTAACTCGGCTTCCCAAGGCACAGATCCCTACGCACATGTGCTACAGAGGGGCTCTGGTGACATTTCAGTTCTATGGGGAGCAAAAACGTGAACAGAGAAAAAAAAAAATATATATATACACACATATATATATATATATATATAGAGAGAGAGAGAGAGAGAGAGGAAGCCACAAGTGTTATCCTCTCAGATCTGGGAGCTAGTGGTGCACCAAAGCTCCAACCAGGTTGTTCCTTCCTTCTCAGACATGAAAGGTTTACAAACAAATGCAGTTCCTCAGATACATCTCAGCACTTGCAGAGTTCCTGGACTACAGATTCCCACACACGTGTGGTGCTTTACACAGGCACAGCCAAGGCCCAAATGTAAGTGGCATTGCTGCTTCCTAGCAGAGCTTCAAAGGTAGGTCTTCCCCTTCCAGCTTCTACAAAAGTAGTTATAGAAAAAAATAAAGCAATGTGTGTCTGCATTGGTCATTAAATGAAGCAGCTCCAAGTATGTGCACTGAATAAACTCAATGGCATTTTTAACTGAGTTGATTTAGAAAGAACCACATATTAAACTGGTATAATGCTGAATAAATGCGGTTTCCACAGAGTATAAAAGGTTATTCTCCTCCTGTCTACAGAAATAACAAACAGAAACTTTTTCCTTGCTTACACAACTTAACAAGTGAGAAAAACTGAAGTCCACAGAGCCAAGCACCAGCAGACTACAATCTGAGACACCACAAGTTCTGCCTCTGTGGTCCACAGCAGCAAGTGTGACAAGTCACCCCTTGGACAACGCACCCGAGCCAGCCGTGCCGGCAAGATGAGGATGTACCCGGATACCTCAGAAACCCGCCAGGACCCACCAGATCGTGTTTACATCACCCTGACCACAGCGCTAGCATCTCAGGCTTGTCTTCTATAACAACAAAAATCCACTGATTGCCTGCAGATCAGCTTTGTCAGAGGTCTGAGTCTTTTCCAGGGAAAAAAGGAGAGGAGAAAGAGGAACACGCAACCAAGCTGGTACATAAAACAGAAGTAAAACACATGCGGCAAAGAGAGCTGAGAAAGGGAGACAACCAGAAGAAAGGGTTTGAAAACAAGAGGCAAGGAGAGCAGGAGCATCAGAGAGGGACATGGGGAGAGGGCTCAGGAAAAAGAGCAAGAAGTTAACAGAACTCTGTGCTGAGATTTAATATGCTGCAATAAATACTTTATGTTAAAGAGAAGACTATTTCCTATTAATGATTAAGTCAAACAACAGCTTATGTGTATCTCATTCCTGGAAGTCTCAAGCCACTAACACATGGGATAGCAACCCCAGCAACTCTTTCCCTCACACAGTTCCTACCTCATGTGAACAGCAAGAGGCAAAGGAAGCCAACATTCAGGCATTTGAAGCCTGGATTACTATTAAAGAAGCAGAAAAACTCTGCAGTGGCACAACATTATTGCATTCAGACTACCCCTAGTAAAACCCATTTCATTCTTCACAAATGAACACACAGGTAACATCCCAAAGCAACTGGAGAAGAAACATCAGAAGATACTATAAATTTCCAAAACCAGTATACAGATCAGAACAACTGCAGAGGAAATGGGGCTTACCTGTCCTGCACCTTTCCCCAAAGTTCCCAGACTGGCAGCCTGTGCACAAACCTCTGCAATTCGCACATAGGCAACGAGTGACTCCTCAAGAGAAAACAGAAAGCCTGATCCCCGAAACCCACTCAGGCTGTTCCTAGCCCTTGTTTCCTTGACAGAAAATGGTCCCATGGTTGGCACAACACAACTCTCAGTTTCATACTGCAACAAGGAGAAAACCACCAAGTGCTAAAAACAAGTCTTGCAGATACAAGGTCTGTGTTTGGAGGAGAAACATCACCACCTCCCATAGAGTCCTCAAACTGAGGCAGCTGCTGATCTGTCTGCCTTGCTGCTACCAAGTTCCTTAGGAACAGCAGGAAAACCCCACTAACTTTCAAAAGCAGAATAGTGACTATTATTTCCATACCTAAGACAAACAGCAGGGCAGGGTGGAGAGAAGAGCAGCTGCCTTTAGCTCCTTACCCTCCAAGTTTTCTCACATAGATGATTCGGGTCTCGGCTAACGAGGGCTACAACTAGAGACTGACTGGGAAGACAACGCTGCAGGAGCAAACAGAAAGAGATGCAACAACAGAGAGTAAGGGATTTTCAGCCAGAATCTCAAAACTCCGCTTTTGTTTGTTTTCACTAACACCCACTTCACTTCAGCATCTAACATTTTGGATAAAAGATGAATTTATTAAAGATTCAACACATATGCTGTTTCATTTAAGATGCAGGAGCTAACAGTATATATCTCAGTCCTTCAGCATAATCGCAGAAGACCTAGGCTGACAGGCTTGATATCTTGAAGGTTAATGAAAACAGAATTTCATTTTAGCCTTTTCAAGTTGTTTTTCTGCTTCATAAAAATAACATGCATAACCTCAACCTGCTAAGAAAGGTTCCCTTCCAAATCACCTTTGGGAACAAAGCGAAGCCTGTATGAACTCGAAAACACCAAAAGTCCAGGCAGATAGAAAATGGAAAGCGTAATTCTGAAAAAGACAACAACAACAATACATATTAACACCGTAATGGACGATGCAGGCAAGTCAGACTAGTTACTCCATGTGCTTTTAAATACCAACAGTGTGTGTCTTGGTTATCACATTATTTTGTATTCATAAGTTTCAGTACTGAAAAAATGAGGTTTCATATAAACCTCCAATCAAGGACTAAGCGATGCCAGCAGCCTGGTGCCTTGGAAGCTACAACATTCTTGTCGTTAACACATTTTATAAAGCATATCTAAGTTCCCACAGTTAGCTGAACACAACATATGCTCGTTCTGTGTCTCAATTATGCAACTATTTGAGGAGGAACTCCTCCTCCCCACTTCACACTGTCAAGCCTGGATCAGCAGGGACACTGCAGAAAAGCAGAATATTCCAAGTCTAATTTGATTGCCTGCGTGCCATTTTGTTTCATTTCTGTTTATAAGTCTGTGAGAATAGCTGGGACCTATCCCCATCAGAACATTGTTTACTGCTGTCCACTGCTGACAGTCATGCTGATAAATTATTTAATACTCCTGCTATATCCCATGCTAAGCAAAGACAGAGAGCATCTAAACAAGTTTATAAAAAAGTAAGCTGAGCTTAGGAAATTACACTGTATTTTGTGCTGACAAAGTACAGTTTATAGAATATGAATAGAGCTGGGAAGGTCCTGGTCAGTTCTTTCTTCGAGGTTTAATAAACCTCCCTTTCCCCTGGCTAAGACCCTCAGCACAGTGCACACAGATCTCCGATTCCATTAAAATGTACATTCTTCCAGTACTCAATGTACTTCCCAAAATTAAACACGGTATTTTAGTGGAATAAGTTTCTGAAATAGAAAACAAACATTGAATAGCTTTTTAGAACAAAGCCAGGTTTTCAGTAAGCAGGACGACCAAGAGGGTTTCATAGCAAGCACCACCATTTCCAGCACAGTTTTGGAACATCGCAGACAAGGGCAAAGCCCTGTGCACAAAAGGAGATGAGAAAGCACAGGAGGGAAACAAGCTGAAAGGAGCTGACAGAAACAAGGACAGACACTAGGTACAACAGAGGGGACTCTGCTTGCTCCTTGTTCCCTCTTTTTCACCACAATTTACGCTACACTCACTCAGCTTATGCCGAAAATTTTGAGTATTTTATTTTATTTCACTAAATGAAACGACCCTTCCAGCCACCTTTACTATGGCTGAACAGGATGAGATTGACAGCTGCCAATCTACGCAACACTTGGATCATCATCAAGTAATTGAAAGTATCCACTATGTTGCTACAAGCTTGTGCAACTCGGTAATAACCACAGTAAAAAAGAATTGGGCAGACTGCCACTTGATTTGATCTACAATGGAAAAACTTTAACATTTCTATCACTGCACTAATGCCCAGCACAGCTGTCCCATCTTACAAACTTCTGAGCTACCAAATCACACAGACTATTTGGCTAAGAGATATAAACACAACAAACAACAAATGTTGTATATACTCCTCATAATATACAATTTAGGACAACACTAGTGGATCACTACCATATTCCTGAAGAGGAATATAATGTTGTACAGCAGCTGAGATAAAAGATTTGGTGCCTTTTCTTCTTCTGATTTTCAATTTTGTCTTTCAGTACAAGCCTCATTACTCAAGGACACATATTTATGGTATATACACCATATATAAAGTTGTGTACTGTAAATTGTGTATAAATTTGAGAAATATTTTTCCATCAGTTTAAAATCTTAAATTTTTAAAAAGGTTATATTCCATTGTGGTAAGAAAATGCAAGTTATTGCTACAACATTAAAGGATAACTAATAAAGTTTCAGAGCCCTTAAGAAAATCCCCACCAGAGAAGAAAAAAAAAAAAAAAAAAAGGACACATTTATTAAGAACAGTAAACAAACTAGGAAAATTACAGTCATCGAGCAAGCATTTACTGATTTTGATCACTGCTTATAGAGAAACATGTCAGTATTAGCAGTGTTCAGCATCTCAGGAAGAGCTTTATGTTTGGGGCTTATTAAAAAGTCAAAGCTTTATTTCTTTGTCAACACCTTTCAGAATACAGCACATACTCTAGGAAAACAACTAACAAAGTACATTTAGAGGATCAGCAGCAAAACCACAGATCCGCTCTCTTCTCAGGTTCAGCAGTAAGCCAAATTTTGTTAATGTAGAATCTTCTAATAGAGCTAGTGTTTTTATTTTTGACTTCTATTTGCTGAGTACTTTTTCTTAGACATATCTAGTCCTGAAGTAGCAGCTTTATTCCAAAAATGCAGGCAGACATCATAGAGCAAGACCTTGAATCTGTGCTCCTGCGAGCAGACCTGCTGTGCCCTCAGCCAGCCCAGCCAGTGAGTACTGCAAAGCCACAAAAAAACACATCTCTTAGATGGGATTTATCCTAAACAAAGAGGAACAGGGGCTGCCAGTCACCCAGAAACAGAGAGCACAAGGAACTCGCTTTCCCAGCCTGTCAGCAAACTACCACAAAACAGCTCACACAACGGTTTCACTTGTATGGACAGGAGTAGATTTTCATCTGCCTAGCTGAATTTAAAAGGAAAAAAAAAGTAATTCATGTGTCCTGTTTGAATTACACTTACACTGAACATTCTTCGAGCACTGTTGTAAGGCTTGCTGTTTGCACTGTGGCCAGTAGTTTCACCAGAGCACAACTTTTCAATGACTGCAGCAGGATCTTTAGTGTCACCTGCCCTTGGGAAGGGTAAAACAATCGCTGACCTCCTCCTCACTCTTCCCAAACTGGCCTGGTCTAGAGATATCATAGGTAGCTGCTGACCTCTGTTGTTTCTAAGCGCAGAAGCAGGCTGGTAACCAGGAAAAAAAAACAAAACAAAACAACCACAAACAAAACAAACAAACAACCCACCAGCAAGAACCTAGGTGTACAAAGAATCTAGATATAGAGCACACATATCTACAACAAGGAGGGCGGTATCACCTCCCAGCAATTGCAGGTGAGTGTGCAGCCAGCCACTGCACTGCTACAGATCACACATCTCTGAACTTGGATGCTGCCTAGCTTTGAGAGCCTGGTATAGTAGAATTTATTTATTTTTTTTTTTTTTTACATATTGCTACCAAAGAGAGAGAAAAAAAAGTCTTAATATGATACCATTTCAGTACATTTGCTGCCATAGTTCACCCCGTTGAATATTGGGGGAAGGCAGCCAACATCTTCGACTAGAATAAACCACAGAACTCAACAACAGCAAAAGATGGCATGCCCAAATGAGTGCACATATAACTTTGGATGGCTACGACTTCATTCCATTAAAATAGAATCACAGAATAATTTTAGTTTCAAGAGACCCTCAGGACCATTGAGTCCAGCTATAACCTAAGCTACCTCTGGCACTAAACCATGTCCCTAGGAACCTCATCTAAATGCCTTTTAAACACCTCGAGGGATGGTGGCTCCACCACTTTCCTGGGCAGCCTGTTCCAATGCCTGACAACCCCTTCTGTGAAGAATTTTTTCCTAATATCTGATTTAAACCTCCCCCGATGCAACCTGAGGCCATTTCCTCTCATCCTATCACTTGCTACCTCAGAGAAGACACCAACCCCCTTCATGCTACAACCTCCTTTCAGGCAGTTGCAGACAGTGATCAGGTCTCCCCTCAGCCTCCTTTTCTCCAGGCTGAACAGCCCCAGTTCCCTCAGCTGCTCCTCATCACACTTGTGCTCCAGACCCCTCACCAGCTTCCTCGCCCTGCCCCACACTCTCTCCAGTATTTCAATGTTCTTCTTATGATGAGGGGCCCAACACAAACACAAGATTCAAGGTGGGGCCTCTCCAGTGCCCAGTACAGGGGAACGATCATCATACGCTGCAACACTAATCCTGCCAACCAAGCTCTGTACACAAGAGCTTTACCAGCTCTCTGACCCACGGCCTGCCCAGGTCTGTGCCCTCGGTGCCACCACTTCTGCTGGAACCACAACACCTATGCTGTGCAAATCCTGGCAGCGGGGTTTAACAGCCCCAACTCATTAACAGCAGCATAAAGATTCTGTTACAGGATCCACAGTGCAGCACCCTAAACACAAAACCAGTGTGGATGTCACCAGGGCTTGCTGGGGAGTCGGGGTTTCAGCAGACAAAGCTCCCCATGGGTGCCATGGAAAGCACCGTAATCTCAGCATTAGAGCCAATGTGCGCAGAGGAACCCACAAGCCTCGCTGGTGCATCAGTGGAATTTGAGCTCCTGGAAAAGAGAACTAATGGGCATCAGGAACAAAACCTCTCAAAGTCAGCCTCTGGTACTTTTGAAATAGCAGTGAATGTGTAGATATTTACATGAACAGAACTTTGCCGTACACATTTTGCAGAAATAGGTTTCTTCAACTATTAGTAGAAAAGAAGGGTCAATACAAAAAAATAATGAGCATCAAATGACACACCGTCACAGAATCACAGAATGTTAGGGATTGGAAGGGACCTCAAAAGATCATCCAGTCCAATCCCCCTGCCGAAGCAGGAACACCCAGATGAGGTTACACAGGAAGGCGTCCAGGCGGGTTTGAATGTCTGCAGAGAAGGAGACTCCACAACCTCCCCAGGCAGCCTGGTCCAGTGTTCCGTCACCCTCACTGAGAAGAAGTTTCTTCTCAAATTTAAGCGGAACCTCTTGTGTTCCAGCTTGAACCCATTACCCCTTGTCCTATCATTGNCCCTTCATCATCTTTGTTGCCCTGCGCTGGACTCTCTCCAGCAGTTCCCTGTCCTTCTTGAACTGAGGGGCCCAGAACTGCACACAATATTCCAGATGTGGTCTCACCAGGGCAGAGTAGAGGGGAAGGAGAACCTCTCTCGATCTACTGACCACCCCCTTCTAATACACCCCAGGATGCCATTGGCCTTCTTGGCCACATGAGCACAGTGCTGGCTCATTTTGCCAGCTTTTAAGTAGTTAAAATGCTACGTATCTACAACAAAACTGCAGCATTTTTTTTTTCCTGCATGCGTGTGGACACAGACACTCCAGACAGCATTTTGGCTTCCTTTTATTCTCCTGGAGGAGATACTGTCTTGCTCCTTTCTCTCCGACCTGCTGGCAGACCAAGTACAAGCTAGCTTTGGTTCTTTCTGCTGGTATAACAGCGTATCACAAAAGATATTTCTTTTGTTGCATCAACTCACAATCCAGAGCCAAGCAAAAAATTTAACTTCTTCTGGAGGAAAAAAAACCAAGCACAAACACCAAACCAGTCCCGGTAGACAAGGATTTTACACAGCAAAAGACACACAAGACAGAACTGCGGTTCACTGTGGTCCATCAGGGTCTTACTGTGAAAAGACTAACACCATAGACCCAAGGAAGTGGAAGAAAAAATAAATGCAGAGAAGGAAGGATAAAGCATTTTCAGAAAGATCATCAGTCAAATATACGAGGACAGACACAACTGGTTGATTCAGTGGCACTTAGGTTATCTTTTCTGAGAATCATACTGAACAAACCTGCTCTCTTCCAGATTTGTGAGGCCCGTAACAAAAGGTGCAGGGCAGTATTTACAGTACCTGATATTAAACAAGACTGGCAAATCTTCTCCACAAAGATAGAGAATACCATTTTCATCTCAGTTTGCATGGTGTCTGCTTCAAGTCAGAGCTTCATTTAAAATACTGACAGAGTGACTCTTTTATGGATTATAATGAACTTTTATGTTGCCAGAAATGATCTTGAGCATACAAAGAAAATAAATCTATAGCTACCACAATAAATAACTTAGAGCTTATTGACTCAATGAATGTCAAAGTAACCAAATAACAGTTTTTCATTCTGCTTTATTTAATGTGAATCTCCAGACAATAAAGTTTGTTTTCTTTTTAATTTACATCTGATTTCACATTGCAGGTAAAAGCTAATATGAGAATGCTGCGGTTATCCAACAATGAGGTATCAGGAAATCAAGAATTACGATTACATTTAATAGAAATGCAAACAAAACTGGATCCATGGACACTATAATGCTCTGCTTAGCGTTTGGGATCAGTGAAAGTGAAATTAACTGGAAGCGTGTGATCTTTATGAGGCAGAAGAAATACATAGGGAAGCATGGAATTTAGGAGGTAAAAATGAAATTACTCAGTACAACGAACAAAGAGGCAAGAAAAAAAACATGGGTCAGATTCTTCCTCAGAATAAAACAGCATTTGAGACTGTGAAACCAGGCCTGAAAGCTTCATAATCTCTGGAAAAAAGAGCGCACCCAGCCTGGGCTGAGATTTCCCATGGCACCACACCAAGGCAGGAGCCCATGCACGGTCAGAGACTAAAACCCACCCTCGCAGATCAGTTGGTGGCTTTCAGACACGGCCCAGCTTTCTTCTCTCACACCCTGCTCCAACCCTCCTCCTCGTCCCAACTCAGGGGAGATAACACAACAACTTGCACCCGCACAGGAGATGGGGAATTAACCATGATAAAAGGTGGCTTGAGATCAGACATGTATGGATAACATAGGAGCAGAATAGGAAAGAAATATAACCTAATTTTAACACACAAAGACTTGTATTTCCCCACTTAATGAATCTGACCCTGCCAGCTTGAGTAGGATTTTCTCTAGTTAGGTCAAAGAAACCAGGAGAGCTGCAAGAGGGCTAAGCAGGACATCAGCAGCATGTGTAGTTATACTGTTATTTCTTGAAATGCAAGCTATATGGAGTGTTTTGCTGTGCTTCTGCTCTACAGTGCAACAGGTTTTAAGATAACTTTGTATTTTTTTAGGGCTTGGTAAGATATTCTCATGGGGTGAAAACTACTCAAACTCAGGAGGTTTTTTTTGCTCCTTCTAGATACCTGGTCTGCTGTCCAGCTGATTGTGTCCTGCTCCCAGCAGCAATCACATCTCATCTAGCACATCGTGATGGGAAACTGGGTGAGTCTTACCAACCTTCTTGCAGATATTTTTATTATATGTAAAAAGATATCTATCAATTATTTACCCACGTGGTAAGTAAGAACACTTGTTTTTGATCAGGGAAGGACACCCACCCTGCTCCTATGTGAAAGAGGGTTGAGCTCCTGCGTCATATGCAAAGGTCACATCAGCTTTCAATAGAGACACAATCAATGCACCTTCTGGGTTGAATTCTCAAGTTCCAAAGGACTACGATACATTCAGGCAGGCTTACAATTCTTATGCACAGACTGACGCAGGCAGAGTTCATTATTCAAAAGTGCTTCTACATTAAATGTCTATTCTATATTTGTCCATGTAATAGATGTTAGGCACTTGCAAGCAAAAGTACATGCAGTGCCACAAGCTTTATCGAATTACCAGAAAATTCTTAAATACATTAGCCACATACTGCTATTAAATATTTAACATCCATCCTAATGACTGCTTTAATCCCATGAATGATTAAATTAATTCTTATGCGATATTAATTGTTCGAGCCGGGGCCTTCAATTAATTACTGTAAAAGGTCAGTTTCTAGCAAGATGCAGGCTGTTAACAGGCAACACAAAAAGGGCAGCTGCAGTTCTGCTCTTTACTACGTCTGTTTTCACGAGCTGAGCTGGTCCTGTGGGGAAGAAAGCGGCTACAAGAGCCTGAGGATGCGAAAGCACCGCGCTGCGGCAACAGGGGCTGCTGCTTTCCCTACACAGAAGCTTTGCTCCTAATTTACCCACAGCCCGATACTCAGCAGAGTCAATCAAACCAGCTGCTCCCGAACAAAAGCCAAGTCCAGGGCACACAGCCAGGAAAATCATTTCAGCAAATAACACATTCATTTCTTGGACACTTCGTATCAAACTGTTTTAATTCAATCTTCTGATGTTACAGGTTCTGCATACTGTGCTAGTACAATTTAGTCAAATATTAGCTTCTCCAACAACACTTCTTACTTGTAGACTTTACAAATCATTTGTAGCCTGCTCATTAATTTAGAAAAAAAAAAAGCTTTATTCTTCATATACATGCTTTTTAAAGAAAGGATGACACATTTGGTGTTGCCTAGAGTACCACCGCAAGAATACTTCCATATAGCTTTGCATGTATTCCAGCTATACAACACCTTCAGATTTCCTAGCCAATGGGTTAATCTTGATGTTTTGTTGCAGATAGTTTTAAGAAAACATAATAACATTATACAGATAAATTAATTCTACTCAAAAAGGTAAATAGTAATTAACATTTCCTAATATGAACAGTTATGTAGAGATTCTGTAATCAGCCTAATGGATAAACAGCCTGCAAAGTGTAATACGAACCTTATAGGATTTGAATTAGAGGATAAAAGAGGATAAAAAAATTTGTTTAAATTACAAGACTTGAATTTTATTAATGTTGTTGCCAAAAGTAGATAAGACATTCATAAGAGACATCACTGAGCTTTCATCTGTTGTATGTTAAAAGCAGTGTTTCAGAAATCTAATTTTGCAGACCATCAGATACAGTATGCCCTACGTTATTTTTCCATCCGTGTTTTCAGAAGCATAAAAAAATGCAAGATGAGATAAGCAGAGATTAGTAAAAATCCTTTTGATCCATCAAGACAGCGTTTAAAAGTAATATCAAATAAATTAGGCACCAAGTACAAACCTCTGGTGCATTTTAAAAGGCTACCAGTAGCACGTCTCCACCTATTCTCCTCCTCTAAAAACGTCATCAAGAAGTCACATAAATAATATTCAACACATGATGTTTAAAGAGTATATAGCCTGACTTAGTTACATGAAAAAAATCAGCATTGTCTTACTTGTGTTGATATTACAAGGGTCTGACAATCTAGGTGACTTGGAACACTTTTTGTGTTCCTATCATACATGATGGCACATACAGATTAAAGACTCGATGCCTGATTTCACTTTCTAGCATCTGAAGCTTTAAACTAACACTTTGTAGGGCACAGTTTTTCCTAACTGATGAAAGTTATCAGCTTCACAGAGATTTAAGTACTTCTAACAAGAAAAAAAAATTGTTCAGAGGTATCACTGGTAACAAGCCAGAGTAGGAAGTAAAGTACAACTGAAAGAGGAAAAAACGTTGAGAAGGAATAAAGTCTAACTTACAACACTGGGAGGCAGCACTGGGCAATGGTTTCTTCTGGACTTCCTCCTGAAAGGAATACTAGAGGAGAATTAAAAAAAAAAAAAAGAACACAGAATGATAAGAACTCAAATAGTAACTTTATGAAACATCTTTCAGAGTACCACATGCCACACGTTAGAGAAAACATCCCTGGTAGCATCAAAGTATTAAATATTCTCCCTAATATCCATATTCAATCACACTCTGGTAACTCTGCTCTTTTCTCGTGCCAAAACCAGGTGCTAAAAAGTGCACATCTGGTCACAGTGAAGTCGGCTTTTACGACAAGCACAGGCCTTGTTGACAGTTGTGAGACCTCAAATTAGACACCTAAAAGATCTGACTCTCCACACCACAATGTCACTGTGATGGGGAGCTCAGAACTGAGAATAAGCCCGTTTATGGGTAGACACTCAAGCACAGCTCCAACAATTCAAAACTCCCGTGGGCCCATAGCAACGCTGCAGTAGGAGATGGAAGCGGTTAGATAATTAGTGTGCCCAGCAGGGTACTAACACAACATTTGCCCAGCCAGCACTTTCAAACTCTTCTGTGATCCACTGTACATCCAAAACTGAAGTATTTTTCATCTCATTTAATACTAATTTAGAGAACATAGAGATATTTCAATTAGCCAGCTTTGACTTTCTACAAAGCTATTTGTTACAGCATCAAAGCATTCCCTAGGGGAATGCCAGTGGTTTTGTTATTCTTTTCTGTATTGTATTACATAGAGATACGAGAAAATTAGGACAATTGAGCGAAATAATGAGAACAGTCTTTGCTAGGAGAAAAAGTCTGAACAACAAAGGAAGTGGCAACCTCAGCAACCTGGCGCTGCAACCTGCGCAAAACAGGGCCGCCAGACAGCCTCTCCTTGGATCTGGCAAGGATTAATGACCAGTTCATTACAGGGAAGGTGACAACCTGCAGATTTCTGTTGTGGCTGTCTTCTGATGGGTGCTATTTAAAATGCACAAGTGATCCTGAAAGGTGGCCAGTCCTCTCATCAGCAAAGTGCCAACTCACTGAGTTAATCAGGATTGTGAGAACAAAAGCTCCTGGATCTCACGGCACTGACTCGTTGACAAAGCGGTGAAAGGAAGTCTGTTGATGAGCAATTTCAGCAGCACAGGACAGCAATGGGTTCTGAATTACTACACTCAGAGATCCAAAACCAGCAGCAGTTCGTTCTTTTTAAGGCATCAGCCCAACAGCTATCAGCAGCCCCCAAAAAAACTGAATATTAAGCATTTGTAGGAATAGAGAGTGGAAAGCATTTTTATTACACCATACGAACTCCAAATGAACCCACTTCTTGAATAGTGCTGTGCAACTTCAGTCTGTTCATCTATTGTCTCAAACGGAGATAGTTGAATTTAATGCACACAAAAGAAGATAAAGGCACGAAGTTGTCCTGACAAAACACCATTACGCAGACTAAGACTCTGCAGCCTGAAAGCCATTCAAGAAGGTGAGGTCTGTAAAGCTGGGTGTCACAGAGTGGATTAATGAGGATCAGTCATTTAATTTATCCAAATAAACCTACCTCCAGCTGGTTTCACAACACAGTACTTGTTTGCTTTCAGCAAACATAATATTTTTGCGGGCAACACACAATTAAGGTGCCGAATTCCTTTGCTACAACATAACTGACCTGTGTGCATTCAAAAGGCAACTGACATCCACACAAGAAAAATCCATCAAGTGTTGTTAAACACAAAGATACTGCCTCTGGCTCTGGAAGTTCCTCAGCTACAAGTCACTGCAAATTAGAGGAATATACAATGAAAGTATCATCCCCACTCTGGGTCACTGCCAGACATGGGACAAGATGAGCTTCAGGTCAGGCCCTGCACAGGTGTTCTTATTTTCTCACTGGTGACTGGGAACATCCATAATAAATTTGGGATCGTTAGGTCACAAGTAAAAAGACATTATTTTGTTACTAGTATTTGGTCAAAGCATGCTATTATCATGCAGACGGATTGCACTCCGGAGAAAGGGGAGTCTCACAAAGCTCAAGATACTTTTCAGCAAGTACCAGTTCAGTGAAGCACTAGAGGGCACCTAAGATTCACTGAAGGACCTGGCACAGGAGCAGGGAGGCACCACAGCCCAAACCACACATTGAGCTTGTCATCAATTCCAAGAGGATCTCAAACCTCTAGGAAGGCAGGAGAGGTTGCCCTCAAGCAGTTACGTTTTTACACACACTCCAATATCAGTCTGTCCTGACACAAAAAGAAAACCCACCTTATTTTCTTCCATCTGCACAGTAAACCAAATGACTCACAGAAAGAGCAGAAAAGAATGTATGAAGGATTCCAGAACAAAAAACCCCTAAAGTCACTGACAGAACATTTTGCAAGTTATCTTGCTACAAAAAGAGACCTACTAAGAGTTTAAGCAAGCACTGTGTTCCTACTCAATGGTGTTGGCATCAACACATGAAGTTTGGGGTTTCTTCGTTGTGTTTTTTTTTAATGCTAAACTTCTAGTACAGGCATTAATATGTCAAGCCTTATTTTGCAAACAGTGTGAACTGTAAAGAAAAGTTTTAATCATGTTACAGTGTCTCTTAAAAAAAAAAAAAAGTAACTTGTAGTTAATAGCTGTTTAGCCAAGTACACAGTGGAAAAAACAGGAAACCAGAGCCATAGCTAGCAGGTACAAGATGCATATAAACTGAGCCAATAACGACTGGATTAGGACAAAAGCTAACAGCTTCAATAGTCCTTGGTTCCAAGAAAGATTCGATCTCTTGCTCTGTCTTCTTCCCAGAAGCACCTAACTGCAAAAATGTCCTTTTTGACTTGATTTCACAAATGAAGAGAACCTACCCTAGCTTGTCAAGAACAGCTTCACTCTCTTGTGAGGTAATGCACGGTATTACTTTTCCTTTGAGTGTATAAACATCAACAAAACAGTTCTTGCTACTTGAGCACTTCCAGCATGTGCAAAAATGTTCCTCTCCTTTACACTATCAGCATACTTGAGAAAACAGTTTTGTAAACAGTTCATGAAGACTTGTAAATGATGGACATTCAGTAGTTACCTTAATCGCGGGGACCCAATACAAAAAATAAAAGCAAGTTATAAGGCATTCAGGACTACATTAATCTATTTACATATTTACCTCATCATCTCCCAGTGAATTTATTTGTTCTAATTTTCTGGTCCAGTACCTGGCCTCCTCTTCAGGGATATCTATAAAAAAAAGAATAAGTCACACCATCTTACTAACCACGCAAATTTGCATTTCTCACCAGCAGCATTAAAACAGGGAGGATATTCCAAGATCACACCACCAAAAAAAAAAAAAAAAAAAAAAAAAAAAACAACCCACACACACAAAAAAATAAAAAAAGGAAGAAAATCCAAAAACAACACAACAAAAAAAAAAAAAAAACAAAACCAAAACAACCACCCACACACACACAAAAATAATTTTGAAGTAATATATGAAGTAATACGTCTTCTATTAGCACTCAGAAAATAAACACTGTAAATAGTAACATGGTTCAAGGGCTTACATTGCTTTCTTATTGAAAGCTGATTAACCAAATGCACACTGCGCAAAGGTAGGAAAGAGTAAGACAGACTGGTTCAGATTTAATTCAAGTATTAGTTTTATGAAGAGCCATTTCACAGTGATATTAATACACTTGCTATATGCTTGATAACACACAGCTAGATCAAGAGCCTCTTCTGGAGGCTTTCATAACCTCAAAAGAACAAGAGTTCCTTTTGAATAGCACATCTTTCTTACATACCTGGTGTGACACAAATTAAATACCAAAAAATAAATAGTGTCTTGTTTTCCTTTGCAGGCAATAGGCCAGATCTTTTGAGGTAAGGAACAGCGTTGCAGGCGTCATATTCACACAAAAACACACTCCTGTTTATACACCACACTGCAACTGCATTGTGAAATGAATCACAATAACCCTTTTTTACCTTCTGAAATATTTACCAAGTTGATGACTGACAGCAACTAGCAAGCATTATCACCTTTATTTTGGTAACTATTTTCTGTTTCACACTTTGAAGTAATACAATGTCCTAATGGTTTGAAGGGAACACAGACTTCTAATAAGCCACTGGAAGAAAAAGCATTAGTTAGGCTCCCAGTCCAGAAGAATTAGGTAATTTATTTAGGGATANCTGACTGTAGAATAGTTGGCTGGTCTTGCCTCCTAGAAAGAACAATGACTTCTAAAAGCTGGCTATTTGTGGCCTGAAACAGCAGCAAAGCAGAAGCTTCAGAGGCCATACAGGCAGGAAGCAGAGGGACTGCTCCAGCAAGACGCCACCAGCCCTGCAAGACTCACCATCCCCAACGCTGACTAATGAGGATGAGTATAATACCAGTTCAGCTCGTTTTCCCATCTCTTGTAATTCTTCACGCTCTGAGGTGCCTCATTAGGAGCCAAGACGTTTACACCTAACAAGTTTGCTTTCCTGCAATGAACTGCACCCCGTGAACATGGATGCAATTATATGCTAAGCAAGAATGGGACAAGTAGGCATGGATGCTCTCCTGATGAAAAGGTGGCTCTAAAAATTACTGCCACTCTCACATCTGAGACCATAATCTTATGAAGCCAGTGACCCCAAAGCATCGGGAGATAATAGTGGCCAATGTACCAGAACACAAACCACCTTCAACAAGGACAAGGAACACACCGGATTTAGTGGAATTTGAAGTTTCAGAAGTATTTGTCGACTACGAACGAAAGTCTACACCTTTCTAACAGAAACAACACTCTAATTTTACGCAACTAGTTTCACTCAGACAAGGGGGATAGAACAGGCCCCACCTGAGAAAGTTTCAGAAACTGGAAACTTAGCTCTAGAAAACCTACATTAAATAGCAAAAAGACAACCTATTTCTCCTTGCTTGAAGGGAGACCAGCAAAGTAATTTATTTTAACCATGATATAAAGAGCCAGTCTCTCTTTCTGATGTACAGTACATCGCTTTGTTGTTATACGCTCTCAGAAAACAAGGTAAGGGAAACATGAGAGAGTCTTCCACAGTCACAGCTGTAGAAAAACATACATGCTTTTGATCATCAGGGCTGCGGATCATGGCTGCACAGATTTATTAAATGAGCTCTACACAAATTAGGAACGGCATTCAAAGGAAATCTGGACAGAACTGATATGGAAAGGGGACAACAATTAACTGAAGGGTTATCAGCACATGACCTGATATGACATAGGCAGACAAATGCCAACAAGGGCCTGAATCAATCAAAAAGTTAAAGCCTATGGAATGTTGCCTTCGAAAGCTATCGTTTCTCTAAAACAATGAAGAAAAACTTATGAACTGACGACTAAAGGTCAGAATCAAAACAACTCAAGTCTGGAGCCTGAAATCAAGGCTAAAGAGATCTGGGAGGGATGAAGCAATGGATTACCATCAGCACTGCAGGAACTGCAGCTGTCTCGGGGTAGGCTTCAACACTTTCCCACAGACCATGGTTTAGCGGCATGCCCAGAAACCAAGGAGCACCATGTGTCTCTTGGATTTGTTGTTCCTGTCTTGTATCCAAGGTGCCCATTTCAAAAACGGAGCTATCAGATTTTTAGTGCGGGATTGCTGCCATTCTGTTGAAACAGCTTCTTATGCAAGCCAGAGATAAAAATCTGCTGCTGTCTAGATAGTTGCTACTTTAAGGACACCTTCGTGATCTTAGAGAAACTCATCATAAATACTAATGGCAGTACAGCTACTGCAAAGCAAATCTTAAACAAGAAGCAACTGGCCTATGAACTTGAGTCGAGTTACCTGCTCAGAAGAATAAATGCACAATGAGACAGAATTCTCAGCTTCTTGAGGAAGGAGTTTATAACTATTTTTTAATCTCACCGTCCATTTGTGTCGCACCTCAGTCAGCTGCTTTCTTGAAGCTGGTTCTTTGAAATTCAGAGAATGGAAATCCCTAGCTCAGAGATCACATGCTGGCTGCTCGCAAGGCCACATCCATTGGCCAGCTCCTACACTACCGCTCAGCTTTGATTACAAGTCCAAGTTACTCTGCTGCACTAACTTTTACACAAAAGAAGCTGAACTAGTCCAAACAGAGACCATCTGATGCCAGCTCAGGACTCTGCTGACATCCACAGGAGGTTTAGATTGGATATTAGGAAAAAATTCTTCCCAGAAAGGGTTGTCAGGCATTGGAACAGGCTGCCCAGGGAAGTGGTGGAGTCACCATCCCTGGAGGTGTTTAAAAGGCATTTAGACAAGGTTATTAGGGACGCGGTTTAGTGCTAGAGTTAGGTTAGGTTATGGTTGGACTCAATGATCCTGAGGGTCTCTTCCAGCTGAAATGATTCTATCCTGCTTGGCAAACAGGAGGAGCAAGGTGATATTTGGTAATATATGGTGAATATATATATATGAATATATATATATTGGTGATATACGGTGAAGATTTCACCATATGTCAGTGAAACAAAAATGCTGACTAAGAACAGACAGAAGATGGACAGATCTGTTCACTCGCTTTTGGGGCTTCTTAATTTGATACCAACATGGAAAAGGTTGCAAGCTTTACTGTCCTTGCTCCTACTGCCACCTCCAACTGGAAGCTGTAACCCCCATCTGCTCTGGGTGTCAGGGAGCAGTGAGGTCTGATTGCTCCCCGAGGGAAGGGAGATCTCAGGGCTGGCATGGCAGGGGACTTGCCGGCCAGGGCCTCACCTTACAGTACCCAAGCCAGGTGAGCAGGGCGGGCCTGGAGATCATGGCCAGGTTCAACCAGGAGCCCAGATCAGCAAGCTGGTCCATGGTGACAAGGTATGTCTGAGGTGAAGCCTGGAAGTCAGTCCACATCTGGGCCTGGATATATTGGGTCCATAAGCACAGAGGCAGCTGTAGCTGAGGTGGGGAATCAGTGACTCCCACAGCATCACCCCGGAGTGAAGGCTCAGAGCTGAGGGGGGACCCGTGGGCCCATGAGCGGGGGGGGGGTGGATGGGGGTCCCAGGTGAGGCTGCTCAATACTGTCAAGACTGTGAAGAGCCCTCAGGGCCCTGGCACCTGGACACACTGCATCACCACAGAAACGGGGACGGTCTTGATCTGACTGAGGAAGGAATTAGAGAATTTACTGCCTCTGTACAGACCACTTCACTCACAGTTAGACCCCTCCAGGTACGTAAACATGACAGTATTCCCACTTAGAGATCTCTACCTTGACAACCACCAGGAGTTTCAGCCCTAAAGCTTTTTTCTACCTCAGGCTTGGTGGTCCTTGCTCTACTCCTTGCACATCACCTTGCATCACCTGAGTTTTTCCCAGGTAGCCAGTCCTTGGCTGGGGCATACCCCAGGCATGCACAGGTGAGAACGAGCACTGGAAGTAAAAGAGATACCCTCTCTCTCTCCCCTCACTTTCCTACAAGCCGTCATGTGGCTTCCTTTCCTCCCAGCCCCAATTTCTTCCCTTGCAAGAGGTATGAGAATCCTGACAAGTTCCCACTGAAATAACTGAATTAATGCTCATGCAGAGCCGAGCACTTCTCTTTCTGTAAAGTTCCCAAGACAATAAAACAACAAAGCACATTTACTCCACCTGATGGCTGGATGTAGACCAGCATGCTCCCAGCCTGGGACTCGTGAGAACACTAAGAGCGTTCAACTCCACTCATCTAGTAGAAATATCCTGGCACAGACCCAAAGTGCTATAGCTTGTGAGCCAAAAGCATTTTTGAGTAGTCCATCCTCTGAGAGACTTGCACATAGCCACCGCAGTTCTGAAAACGGGGGGACAGAGTAAAATTTCTTTTAAAGAGCATGATCTTATACTCCAAAAGCAGCATCTTGGAAAGGCTGTGCCAGCACACATTCATTACATCAAGACAACAACAGCAAGACTGTCTTCTCTCTAGCAGCAAACTTTCTAAACCAACCAAGAAAAAAAACTGTCTTCCTTCCTTGATATGCCTGTCTTTCTCCTGAGAAGAAGCAGATATGATCAGTGCCAGCCTGCCTTCACCAGCAACCACCTCCTCCCGTCAAGAAAGCAGTTTATTCTTTTTTTAAAAAATACTACCAAGCATAAAAACGCTTTGCACCCTAGGGGGTCAATATCAACTCTCACTAACACTTCACATTTCAAATGCTTATGCTTTGCTGCACTTTTACAGAAGAGGATTTTCAGGCATTCTGTTTCTGCAAGATTGAACATTTAAGAATACAGGGCCGGCAGAGAATGTTTGATGACAGTCTGGTCCCCAGCACCACACTCCATCACACACTGCTGCTCGATGCAGAAAGGCCCAGAGACCTGCGCTCTCCCCTGTACACCACAAACTAATGTCACACTAACACTGCTGAACACAAAGCAAGAGCAGCATCTGGAACATGCAACTGGACACATGGAGCACCTATCACAGCCATCACAGATGTTCTTTGTCCCATCAAAAATCTGGGCATTAACTAAGTTTAACTTCTGGATGACCTTGGGAAAGGTTATTTTTATATCACTGGGAGCACAGACTACAACTCTCAACAGTCTCTGTTAGGAAACAATTGCTTCACACCCTCAAGCCTGGTAACCACTAAAAACAACTTCATATGGAGAGGAAAGGGGGGGGTGGGCGGGGGGGGCAAAAATCCAAAAAAAACCAAAAAACAAAACACACCACAAACAAACAAAAAAAGCCCACACAACAACAACATGCAAACCTCTTAAGTTGCCTTCATTATATACTACCACTAGCAGCATCAGCACATTCTGCATTTATTTCAGCTTTAGCTCTTGCCAGTTTCCAGAGTGCCAGGAGAAGACATACCAGGGGGGAAGAATCCTGAACATATCAGGCTGAAGCAGAGGCAGCAAACTAATCCAGGATAAACATAGTGCAAATAACAAATCAGTTTCTAGATCTCTTTACATATACAATCATGTTTTACACCAAGGACTTCAGCTTTGTTGGTTTTCAAATTTATCTCTTATGCATCTGCATGCATCACCTAACCTAAATGAAACAGAGCAGTCAGAAGCGATAGAAGCAGCACATCCAAACAGAACAACACACTATCTCCTTAGAGCTGCTATCCCAGACAGCTGTTTTTTACCAGATTTGGAAAGCAGCACAAGCTGCACGTGTGCACACATCCCGCTCTGGTTGTCATGTATCTACAACAGACAGGACATCTTCACCTGGGAAACAAAACATGATACACAACACTCCTAAGTGTCCCTGCAAACATGCGGTTATTGAAATGTTACATCTACAGCAACAGAGCTGCTAACTTAAGAACTACCACAGTAGATCAATGATCCACGTAGTTCTCAGTGTAGGTTTAAAGCAGCAGTTCCCAGCTCATGTGACACCACATGTGGGGCACTACATGTCCATACTGCAACCCTCCGCTTAGAGGGAAACCGACTTCCACACCCATCAGGAGAGATGCAGAGGCAGGGATGTGATCGAAGCCACCTCCACGCATCCCTCCGAGCCTCACAGCACCTCAAGGGCAGGGAGACAGAGACTCATCCAACTTGCAGGGTCCTTCCCCTCTATCCTGGTGGCAGGAGATGTTCAGTCACCGTGTGAAGGGAAGCACCACTGGAGAAGGTGACATGGGTAGGTACTATCCTCTAGAGAAATAACACACACTCTTGGTGCCTACTGCCTCTCAGCCGGCTTCTGACCTTGCCATGGCAGACTGAAAATGGAGAAGATACAAGGAAATCTGCACCACTCTTCAAGTGAAGAGCAGCAGAAGCTTTGACAGAGCTAACTGATGCATCCCTTTTTTCCTGGAAACACTGGACAGGCAGACAACTTTTCACACTCTAAAATAAAAATATTTCTACACAGCAGTGGGAAGTACCTGTTATTTCCAGTATTTGCCATGGTAAGCAAAGCATTAAGCAACAGACATGCTTTAAGTGATCAACTGTGTTGATCAATACAAGAGTCACAAAAAGCTTGTTATTCAATGTTTTTAGTTTTCTGCATGAAATCCTACTTCTCAGAATTCCATGTTCTATGGAACATCATACATTTTAAAACAGTAGCGTAAAAAAAAATAAAAACAGAGTCTTTTGTTTTGAACACAGAAGGGAGAATGCACACTACTACCTGACATTTTTTATTTGTTAAATGTAGATGCTCTAACACATAACGGTTTACATGGAGCTTGTTTTCCTATACTTAAAAAAATAAATAAATCACAAAATGTAATTCAGTCCATAATACGAACTGCAGGAGAAAGCAAATTCTCTTTTGGATACTCTCCGAATAGATGGGAAGTGATCAGAACCTACTTTTCTTTTAAAGCAGACAGTTTACATGCAACAATGCCAGAATGAACTTACATGAGAAGGCAGTGGCTACAAGCCTTGCCTTCAGCTATGTGCCCTATGTTCTCTCCTTCCCAGAAACCCAGACACTTGCCCCAAAAAAACAAAGTTTCACCCTACAAGGAAATCAAGTAAGTTGGTTCCTCTTCTTGCATAACAAGCGATTTCAGAAATAAACTTTCCGCTGACAGGGTGACAGCAGCAGTGAATCGCATTTTCATGAGGAAGGGGGATGGCTTCAGACCCACTTTAGACAGCTTAGCTACCAGTTACATTTTCCCCTTTACACACTGCAATGTAGATAAACGGCAGTGCCCATTACATCTACAAAACACCGTGCTCACCCGAAATTGCACCATCTAGCCAATTGTGCACTCAAAACTGTGTATCCAGATTAGCTCCCACAGCACAAAATACAATATTATTTGATTTTAGTGCTGCAGGGCCAAAGCCTACATCTGCCCTTGCACCAGGAAGGGGAGTATGAGACTAACGGATGACCTAACTTTTTCCCACAACAGACGGGCAATCCTGACAGTCGCTGGCCAAAGGCCAGTGGGTGCACAAATGCTCCACCAGTGCCGAGACCATGATACGAATTGCTCACACTGCCAGGGGCTTGGCAGCAAAAAACAAGCAACAGGTAGAGGTGGAGAGAGGAGCACTGCAATGACACACAACTTTGAAACACTTCAACACCCACTGCAGAAAAAAAAATACCACGAGTCCCTCTTTCTTCTTCATCCCAAGAGTCAGCTAAGAGCTGGAAAGAGAAGATACGTAAGATGCATTCTGGTTAACCCCTTTTGGGGGGCCATTAATTTGTTTGGGTTTGTTTATTTAGATAAATCACACACAACTTCACTTGAGGTGGGTTTGTTCCAGTTAGCTACTTTTCCACATTCTGTACTTTTCAACCACAAGTAATTCAGTGTAAATCAGTGTTCAGGAGCACTGAGCCTTAATGTTTCACTAACCGAACTGCAAGCTTCTAACAGGGTTTAAGTGCACCTACCACAAAACAGCTCTAACAACACACCTGACCTCTTCTATAGCCAAATTTGTCTAGATACAAAGAAGTGAATGTTCCCTGCTCAGGAACAAAGTGTCTGACTGCACGGTCTTGAAATAGTATTAATAGTTTCTTAAACTGCTGCTAGTCTAAGCATTCCAGCACTCTGAGATCATCAAATCTTCCTTATTTATTCTGTTCTTGCTAGAAAGAAGCCAAACAAGAAATGAACACCAGCTATTTAATTTGCACTGAACTATTTTGGCTGAACTGTGAACGAGCACAACTCAACTACAAATCTGAAGCTGCTCCCAAATACTTTCTCTCCACTGTCAGCATCCTGGCTAAGTTATTGAAATGCACTCACCAAAAGGTAATTCAAATCTTGTGTCCAGCAGAATTTTATGAGGAGTCGGGTTTTTGGTTCCACAGATTTCATCGTGTTTCATTACAACTTCTGCCTCCAGTGTCGACCACTCCCCAGGACCTTCCTGTGAATCACAAGCCACAGGTTAAGTTTCAAGTCTGGCAGGTCCTTACACAGCAATTCACACACATTTTCTAGGATTAAAGACTCCAGGAAGAGCCTTAGAGTATTTTGAAGACCTGGTACATGGTTTTAACACCAAATAACATCTATTCATCACATGCTGGCAGCTTTCTGAAAGGCCTTTACCAAGACAAGCAGCAAGCTCCTCCTTGCAAAACTGCTGCCTTCTCAGAGGAACTGTCTCAAAGGCAGGACCAACGAGCCTGGACAGCCCAAGGAACTGAGCACCAGCTGGACATCATGGCCACACTGCTGGGCATCTCCACTTTCTTCCTTTTACAGAAAATATAACCCCTCTCTGTCTGCTCAAATTCAATAATCTTTAAAAAAAAAAATGCCCCGAAATCTGAGGTAAAAAAACACATGTCTTGCTTAGCTGCAAGAACTGCCAAACACAGTAGTTAAGGCAGTTACAGACATTAGCACATCCCATTTCCTACTTTCTTCAGTTCATATCAACACAACTAGACACCTTCTAACACTGCACCCAGAAGCTTTAAGATGATGCAGACATGCTCTGGGCCTACCTCAAAGTCCAGCTTGTCTATTATCAGGGCACCCTCTGTATTTGGCAAGAGCTCATAGAAATTTGAGCATCAGACAAAGCATTCAGTTCTTAAGAATTCAGGCACTTGTCAGTTATATGTGTTCCTTAACAGATGATGCCCTGTTTTTTTGAGTCCAAATCACTGAAATGAGACCACAGACCCCTACTTAAGCTTAGTTTTGATCTCATTATTGGCAGCCACCTTAAAAAGAAAAAAATTTCAAAAAGTGATGCCAACAGCCCTCTCCCCTCACCCAGCCTTCCTGACTTTGCACGTGGAAGTTCTGCTGAGAAGCACAGTCCTGGGCTGCACCAAGCCAGAATTCTAACACATTAATGATCAAAATTTGAGCCGTCAAAACAAAGCTTCTGTATCAGCTTAACCTCATCAGATTGGTGAATGGCCTTCAGAGCAATCCACACGGTCCCAACCAGTGTGTCCCAGATCAGTCCTTTGTTCCATACTTCAACAATTAGGCCCAGGTCCAGCCGACTGATCTCACTGCAAGAAAAGAAAACGGCAGCACAGTTAAGAAAAAAGCGGAATACGACCTAATTCTGCTTTTCGTTCTGCATTACTATGATTATACCAGTGAACTCTTTCTACACAGCTGTGTCAAGCTACAGAGGGCTTCTAGAAGCGTGTGGTCGAGGCAACTCATGCTCACAGGGAACACTGGTTTCTAAAGACTGATTACTCAGTTTAACACTAACTACAGAAAGATTGCAAACTAAAACCCTGAAGTATTTCATGCATTGACTGCTAGTCCGGAACGTTTCTTTGCAGCTATGTACACAGGAGGAGGAAGTGTATCTTGGGCCAAAACCTAGAGGTGTGCTGTTCTTTCTCATCAGGCGCCCCATTTCGAACAAAGCGGGCGTCTCTTTTCCCTTGGCAGCACAGCGACACGAGTGTACCCTGGCAGGTCCAAACATGCCACTACTTACCTGTGAGTGGAGCTGCCCCATGCCAAAAGTAACAATCCCAAACCCAGCACAGCTGCATCGGCAGCACTACCTATGGCTCAGGGCTGTGTTGCACCAGCTTCTGCTCCAGCACCAGCTTCTTCCTCTGTGTGACACTGCAAGGCTCCGAGCCATGTGAATCTCTAGCAGCAAGTGGCAACACAGCCACATGACTTAGGGCCAAGTTCTTGGAAATACTTATCTGAAGGTCTTAATGAATATCTTCCCTCTCTGTAAGGAAAGGATGAATCTCAAATTCACTTTCTTCACAGCATTTTATGCCTCCTTTTTCCACGCTGGTTTATAACATGCCTGCCTGAGAACAGCGTAACACAAGCACAGCCTGAATGATGGTAAAAACAACAAAGTGGAGGAGAATCCTGAGCTGTCTGTTGACACACAACTGTCTCGCTTGTTACGAAGAAAGGCTATTGTTCCTGCTTCTTTGGGCTCAGGACTTCCCCCTAGTACAACTGATAATCCCCAAAAGCAGGTATTGTGGACACATGGTGCTGCTGCCCACTGTCCTTCTGTCCAAATGTAATCCACGTAAACTTTCAAGGGAATTCAAAAGCACATTACTTCCTAATTTCTATAGACTGCCACCATGGCACCTATATGAGCTTTGCTTCACAGACTTCTAACAAATTTAAAAGAGAATATTGCATCTACAAGGTTCCAGACAAACCCTACAGCTACAGCAAAGCACATTAATAGGTATTTCAAGCCTAAATGCTTCTGCGGTTGTTTAAGAACACAGGAACTGAAGTCAGGAGTGTCCAGTATTGTGTGGCTCACTCTACGTAGTACAAAATAAAGCTGTTACACAGGCTTATTATGAGTTTACTGCTCGCATCTTGCACTTGAGTCTCCGTCTCTGTTTTTGGATATGGCCACTCAATACAGACAAGCTAACAACTATCCACCAGCACCATCAGCGCACGGCCCTTCCACTGCTTGCCTCTTGCAAGATGGTATCTATCTGATTGCACAAACTTGCAATAACAACAAAAATTACTGATTTTTTGCAGGCTGAATTAGTGTGAGGCCAGAAAGGGAAGGGAGGAAGCAATAGCGTATTTTCAGGCACATTGTAAAACGACGTCTTTGCTTCAACATACTTTGACAGAGCAAGACATTGATCATAAGACACCCAACAGGCTGTACGGAACTCCACAGGACAGGTCACCAGATAAGAATAAAAAAATAAAAAGATTTTCAGTACACTGGCTTTGACTGTCTTTGTGTCTCACTTTCTCCACCTTCCGGTTAGATGCAGAATAGCTTTGAAGAACAAAAGAGCTGAGACCGGAATTCAGTGTCCCTCCCTTTCCACACACACATAGAATGTAAATGAAAGACGTTTTAAATAACTTCAACAGCAATTTAATCATCATGTTCTAGACATCAGTTTGCATTTTCACTCAAGTGGCGCCTGCTGTAAATACATAGTCCTTTTAAAACAGCTGCAAAATTAGAAGATGTCCACAAAGATGACATTAGAGTACTTTATTGGTTTGGTAAATAAGCAAATCTCAAAAAGCCCCATAGTGCCAAATTCTGAAGTTTGGAGTTTGGAAGCAAAAACAACAAAAACCGACAGAAAACGCTTTCTTGGTTGTAGTCTATTCTTCCATTATACCCCATAAAGAAGGTAAATAAAAACACAGTAAAAGCATCCTTCCCTCAGAGACAAACTACTGTGTTCAAAAGCCTTTGCCAACTCCAGAAAGAAAAAGAGCAAGCCAGTGAATAGCAGTATTGGAATATCAGTGCTAATTCTCCTGGGACAGCTTAATGTATGCAGGATCATGCAAAACGCGTTCCCTGCCATGTGTAACATTTTTGTTGTAAAGAAACATCAGAACAACTGTGCTGTTGCCTGGCTAAAGCAGAGACAATAATGGTGAGGTAGTTCAGCTAATATTCTGCTTTCATATCCCCTAGCAACTAATTACAGAGCAGCACAGTGACCTTACAGCAGGGTAGCTAAGCTCCCAGCTGATACTGGAGAGCAGTTCCAGGAGCTGTGTGAGGGGAAGAAGGAGGAGCAATCGTGAGAGCCATCATCCAACACAACTGCCATCCTTAAATCACTGGTGAGCAGCCTCCTCTGCAGCTGGCCATGTTTAAAGCTAATTCTTGTCCACAGGTTGAACACAAATCACCGGAAGAATTAGTTAGTAGTCTGAGTACAGCGTAGGCATGTGATTTGGCAGACAGGTACCATTCCCTGCCCTGACCTAACCCCAGTCTTGCATGGTTTACGTCAGTGATAGATGGTGGCACTCAGGAGCACACCAGATGTGTGTTTCATCATGTTTCACCAGTGATAAAAGATGGGCTCCAGACTCTCTGTGCAGCAGCACACACCTCATGTGCTGCTGCAAAAGCGGAGTGTCACAAAAAAAAGGGAGTTGGGAGCACAGGAATGATGGAAACACTGCACTGACCCAGGTGAACTCCTCAGCCAGGGGCAAAACCTTCCCGCTTTCAGCGGAGGAGAACCAACTGCTGCTGGACTGAGAAGCATACTCAGAAAATCTCATATGGGTCTTCTACTATGGAAACTATGTAAACACCTAAGTCCCACTCAAAACCAGCAGCACTAGCTTTGACTCCACAAGATGAATGAAACATCATCCCCCCCACAACAGCAGTGTCTACACCAAGCTCAGAGAAAAGCATTTAGAGTCCAGGATTTAGTACATTTAGTTCACTTTGTCTTACAACGCTATATAAACAGAAGCAGATGCAATATATCAATGAGCCATTCACCCACCAGCAAAAAGCCCCTACCATTCTAAAAGATACCGGGAAATCCCTGGCTATATGTCAGGACTGTGAGGACCAGAGCAAATCAGAGGTGCCAACTGCACCAGAAACCCTGAGAGAGCTGGAACTGGTTCTGCTGCACACAGCAGGGACAGGCAGCCCCTCAAGCTACAGTACAGGACCTAGAAAACACATTTATGGGCACCAGGCCAATGGCAGAAAACAACTCACGAGAGCAGCTCCCACACCAAGTGAACCAGGACCGCAGTGTTGAGACCCTGAGTGCACTAACACAGCCTTTAATTGCCCTGACCACCCTCACACCGGTGGCCTCCACCCACACTCTCTTCCTATGGTGCAGGAGCTCCATTTAAGCTCAGCTATGGGCCTTCAGTTCTCGTTTAAGCTCTGTTGTGGGTTGCTCATCTCCAGTTTTGCCGCAGCTGTGCTGAGACCTGGCCATGGACCACATCAACCCAGACACAACCCACAGACCGACTTCCCAGCTCAACCTCGGACTTGCCTCATCACTACGGACCTGACCAGCAACTGCTGGGCTGTGTCTGACGCTGATTATCATTACCAGACACGAGTACTGTGCGACTATATATAATAGTATAAGTTGGGGAATGACCTGTTAGAGAGCAGTGTAGGGGAAAGAGACCTGGGGGTCCTGGTGGACAGCAGGATGCCCATGAGCCAGCACTGGGCCCTCGTGGCCAAGAAGGCCAATGGCATCCTGGGGTGTATTAGAAGGGGGGTGGTCAGTAGATCAAGAGAGGTTCTCCTTCCCCTCTACTCTGCCCTGGTGAGANGAGGGGTGACCTCATTAATGTTTATAAATATGTGAAGGGTGAGTGTCACGAGCACGGAGCCAGGCTCTTCTCAGTGACAACCAATGATAGAACAAGGGGCAATGGGTACAAACTGGAACACAGGAGTTTCCATTTAAATATGAGAAGAAACTTCTTCACAGTGAGGGTGACGGAACACTGGAACAGGCTGCCCAGGGAGGTTGTGGAGTCTCCTTCTCTGCAGCCATTCAAACCCGCCTGGACACCTTCCTGTGTAACCTCATCTGGGTGTTCCTGCTCCAGCAGGGGATTGGACTGGATGAGCTTTTGAGGTCCGTCCCAATTCCTAACGTTCTGTGATTCTGTGTGACCGGGCTGGTGAGGACCCTATGGTACCAGCCATCCTACCACACTCCGCTCCTGGCTCCCCGTCCCTGCGGGAGCAGCCGGCCCTCACTGCACCCTGACACACGGGGCTAAGAACAAGAATCCAAGGCAACCTGGCGCTATTAAAGGACACAGGCTACTCCAGCCGGTCAATGGCCAGGGACAATCTTCCAACACATACCTCCTTCAGCACAGGTCATTCTGTACAACAGAAAAGCAAATGACCTAGGTTGTCACCAGGCTTGTGCATTTTGCCTACATAAGCATTTCAGTTTACACAACACAACAGCAGCTCTATATAAACATCAGTACTGGGAAAGGACTCGAGCACAAGCACCTCGTCGCTGTGCAACACTGTACTTACAACATGAAGTCCTGTTCCCAGCAGGGTTGGTCACCTCGCACAGCTACCGTCGTGCTCTTCACATTTTGCACTTTCAGAGTCACATACGTATTGAATTTATCTGGGGAACAAGAGGCAAAATGTTACCTTCTTCAATACACCCTTTCATCACATAAGCACAACATTTCAGGGTCTTCAGTCCTTACACTGCAACTCAGGGTGACCCAAAACCAAAAGCCCATAGGGGAATACATGGCTGGGTTCAAGATTTTTTCACCTGCCATCAAATTTTAAACCACGGGTTTTTAGAAATTCATGCACAAACAAAACCATGCAACTAAACACTTGCAGTAAGTCAGGGACAGAGTGTAAAATCCTGAAGAATACAGACACCCTGTGTGCAAGGTGCTGCTTACTGAAATCATACAATCCTAGAATCATTTCAGTTGGAAGAGACCCTCAGGATCATCGAGTCCAACCACAACTCTAGCACTAAACCACCTCGCTAAGAGCATCATCTAAACACCTTCTAAACACCTCCAGGGATGGTGACTTGATGCAGATGAAAGGAAGAAACACAGGGTCCAAAGGATAGGGGCCATCATGCAGACCATGAAGAGCTAAAAGCAAACTTGCAAAACATACAAGCGAGGAGCAGTTAGATTGATCATACCATCTCTTCCCTTCTGACCCAACTGCTCTCGTAGTTCCAACCCAGTTTTCCACCTGTCAGTCCACAGAGAACTTTACAGACTAGTCAGGGGCAGGAGGAAAATACAGTGAATTATGCTGATGATGCTAAAACTGACTTGCATTGCTTAAACCTGCTGACCTAGAAGAACCACATTACATTCACATTTTGACAAGACAGGCTTTGTTTAGACATTTTGCCTTTTTTTTTTTAATCTGAAGAAGACTAAACTGCCTTTTTTTCCCTCTAGTTGTGCCTAGCCCTTCGCTAATAAAACCACAAGCAGCCAAGAATAGACACATATGAAGTCTCAATATCACCATCTGAGAATGAACAAACTCCCTTTTAAGGATCACCTCAGACCTGTCTAAAAATTTCACCAAGCCTAGAACAAGATATATGCTAAGTAGCCAGAAAGCAGTGTACAAATTTTAACACTCAAAGTTCTGCTGCATATATTCCCAGCTTAAGTTAGATCACAGCCCATTTTAATACTGCCAAAATTCACATGCATCATTGCCATGGGCTACTAGAGCACATCCCAGCATCTAGCTTAAAATCTCCTAACAGAGAGGGAGGAAAGGGAAACTGCATGATTCAGAAACTCAGGAATAAGTTGGAGTCACTGGAAGTCTGATTCACCCATGTCTAGCCACACCACTTGCATCCTCTAGGGAAACTGGGTTTGTCAGTGAAACCATATGTTTCAGTTCAGTTAAACCAAGACTATGGGACAAATATTTTGCAGATGTGAGTAGGCTTCTTGATTAGAGAAAGGATAAAGCACACACTATCTGCCTTCCAGTCTGGGTAGTCAGTTTTCCTTCACTGGAAATTCAAGGTTGGTGCACATGCATATCTTGACCTGACATAGAGTATGGACAAGGAGATCCGCGAAGCTTTCAGCTATAACCTGAGGACGGCTATGTCAAGAGAATAAAGGTGAACAAACAAGCCATGAATGCAGTTGTGCAATTGCGTTGGACCTAAACATCTGAATAGGTGCCATTCCAGAAGCAAACTGCCTATTCTTTTGTAAACTGTACATCAAATTTTGTTCAATAAACATATTTACCTGCTAAGGGATCCCTTGCTAGCTACTGAACCACAGTGAAATAGTTGCCTTGACTGTAAATTCTGGGTGTCACCAGGCGGTTTTATTTTATTATGCAGACACAAAAGCTGGCAGATGGGATTTCAATCCCAAGCACAGCCATTACAGACTGCCACAAAACAGAATGAATCACTTCTGCAGTACCATCCAGCAATCTCAATCAGGATCAAGGAGGCACTAAATCCAGACAGGCACACACCAGTTCTGCTCAGCGGACGTTTTCAGATCGTGTTTTTAACAGCGACAGAGGAAGAATGAGAGGAAAGGGCAGGGTGGGGTAGAAACTGGTGACAGTAAAGGAACATCTGTCCTCACCCATCACCTGTCCAGGTGAGCAGGTAGAGGTTTCCCAGCACTGTGACACCAGCTCACATCCTCAAGCTTCCTACAAACTCAGGCTGCCTGGACTCTCGGGGCAGCTTTTGTCACTCCTAAGGAGAACACGGAGGAGCAGAGAGGAGGTAGATGAAAACCAGAGGGAGCAGCATGAGCAGGAGAGAGCAGGTGTCACCACTGCTATGCAGTAGAACATGGCTTACCTGGTGGTCCTTGGAGTTTAGCTTTTTTTACTGTAAAGAGAAAAGAGAAAAAAAAAAAAAAAGCGTTAGTGATTTTGTCCTGCTACAGTTTGAGTCAGAACATCACAGAGCATCGCATTACTTGGACAACATCTGCAGTAGAGGCCTGGTAGCTGGACACCTGCACTCTTTTTTGCAGTTTAACAGATATGGAGGCAAAACCTCTTCCGTAGTCCATCTCACTTTTCTAAATCAATGTATGTAAAAAAAATAATCCTAGGATAAATGTTTGGAAAACAATGTGACATGGCTAACGCAAAGCAATTTCAAAACAGTGCTTTGCAACCGGAAGTCACTGCTGCTCAGCAAGATGTCATTTCATAGCACCTCACTTAAGAAGTTACAGACACTCTAGAAGAAACAAACATTTATTTAAAAACAAAGAATTTCTCCTCAAAAGTGCAGAGCTGACTTTCAACCACAACTGGAAAATAATCAAGCCTGGATAGCAGCTCTGTAGTATGACATCTGTAAATCAAATTAACCTGCTATGCCAAACAAGCAGCAGTCCAAACTCAAATGTCACTTTTCCAAGCTCTCCTCTGTTAATTTAATTTCAGGACAGTATTTATCAAAAACAAGGGTTAGAATATAAAACAGCACTGGCTTTCATCTTACCAGTTAGAGACGGCCTATGTCTACCTAGGGGAGATCTTGTTTATACTTCTCTTTCGCAAGCTCATATCCTCACTGCTATTGCTAAGTGTAAGCACTAAGATAAGACATCTCTAGGCTTCAGCTAGTTTTCCAAGTGGAAAACTAAGAAAAAAACATATTTAACAACATAGGAAGCAAGATACACCTGCAAGAATGAAGACTGAAACTGGCATAGTGAAGGTTCCCCCAAAAAATAGAACACCCAACACTTAATGAAGTGTCACAGAATTCAACTCCCAAGAGAAATGTCCTAGAAAGGAGCATCTAAAAATTAAAATAAAGCAACAGCCCTTACACAGTTACATGCAGAGAGATGCAATGGAGTATGATGCTGGATAACACTCTCGCTATTTGATAAATTCTCTTTTGAAAGCATTTACAGTTCGCACTGGGTATAGTATGAGCCAGAGGCATCTCAAACAGAAGTCAGAAGACCTGTGGCTTTTACCTAGGTTGCCAAGGCCCACAAGCCTTTAGGTCCAAAATAACCAGGTTCATTTTCTCCCAGGTTCAGAGCCTGAAGCATTCCTGATGCTAAACCTAATGGTGCAAGCAAAACACACAGCCGTGGGGGCCAGTGTTCCTGCTGGCTGAAGATGCAGATTCCTTTTTAATCTGCAAATCGATCAGTCTGTTTAACCACTGAGAAACAGCCAAGGCAATCTTACCCACGTTCTCAGTGCCTCAGCACCACACAAAAGCAGGCATTTAATGAAATACTGCCCTGGACAGCTTCTCTCTGACCCTCCCCTCTCCCCGCCCTTCGCAAGAGGCAGGAGACAAAGAAACAAGGGCATGCACTTGAGGGAAGGAAAAAAGGAGAAAGAGGGCAGGGGATGCACAGAAAGCTTTAACTGGTCTCTCGCTCTGTCTGTAACAAGCTCCACTGCTGTTAGCAGGGAAGTCGAGGCAACCTCAGTGTGGAAATTTGGTTTTATTTGTGAAAAAAAAAAATAGCAGCCAGAGTGGGCCAATGGCTCCTAGACACAGAGATGCTGTCTCGGCAGCAAGTGATATGCAAACTAAGAGACAGATGCTGTCTGTACATTGTGGTCTTAACCTGTAAATATTAAGATGTTTATTTGATGAAAAGCAGCAAACCCTGCACTGCCTTGGCTGGAAAAAGGGCTCGTGCAGGGCTTCAGCAAAAGCTGTCCCAGGGCTCATAGCAGTGGGAGTATTCTGGGGCAACAGCCAGGCTAAATGAAGACCACAGGCCTGCTACAGACCCACATAACAAAAATGGAGTCTTGTATCTTAAGTATCTACCAGGAACGAACCTCATGCCCCCAGACAACCCACATGAAATAAATTACACTTTCAGCTGCAGAAGCAGGGCTTATAAATGAGAGCTGGATCACAAACCTGGAAGTCATCTCACCAGTAACTCTTTTCCTCTATCTGCAAGTTTACACAGCACATCCAGGAAGTTCCTGTGAAAACTGACTCAAACATGGTTTTATTCTGTTAGCTCACTGCAAAGCACTCGTTAAGGGTGTGTAAAAATCACTGCAAAAGCACATCTCCTGTAACATCTCAGGACCAGGACTGGCCACGAGACCAGCAGGTTCCCTATACAAAAAGGTGAGCGTCTGAGAGCCGAAAAATGGAAAGAGCCACCAGACGCTGCCAAGAGCCCGTACATCAGCCGCGGGACTTCACGGCTCGGCTGCGACGCAGAGAACGACGTGCACCGTGCCGCTGCTGACCGACCACAGCGAGGGACAACAAGGGAAACTTTTGTGCCCGCACCTGCTCGTTCCGTCTGCTTAGAGCTCCTGTATGCCAAGTGCCTGAGAAAGGACACAAAGGAGTAACCAAGTCGTGAGGAAGGCTGACATGTTAACAGTTAATTACACACGGTGTTGCAACAAAGCCTGAAAACTCGCTGCTACTCGAGGGCAGGAGGACGGCAGGCTGAAATGAAGCCATGTGGAAGGGTACATTTTACAGAATAAAATCTGCACGGCAAATGGAAACCATCCTCTAGGGCCCTCAGCAACACCAGGTTTTGCAGATACAGTTGCTTCTGTATTGCCACAGAGTGGCACAGAGAGATTTGCTCTGATTTATCCCCCAGGTACTTCTGTGCTCTGGGGAACCCGGATTTTTAAACTACACTGAAATGTTAAATTCCGCTCAGTTCCAAATGGCTTCTCTCAGCAAACTGAGTAGCATAGAAAGTCCAGACATCCAGAGGTAAACACTGCACTATGGTGAGCTGTAACCCTCCTGCTCCACAGCAACACTGTACAGTGAGGGCAAAAGGGAGGGAATGCAAAACAATAGCAAAATCAGAAAGGAAAGCAAGACCAAGAGCTTTGCGCTGCCATGTGTGAGCACTGTATGATACAGATGCACAGAGATGCACCTGCTCTCACTGTGCAAGCGAAGATTCATTTAATCACTAAGAAAGACTTGGGCTTATCAGATACATAGCTATTGCACCTCAGTTCAATGAGCTATTAGAGAGCAGGCAGGCTGCACTGAAATAAGTGGGTGCAAATTAGACATCTGGTATAAAAGCAATTAAAATTGATGTAAACATTCCATTCATCCGGAGTTTTTTCTTTGGGAATCTCTCACCATTTTGTTGTTAGTCTAAATAAAGACAAGAAAAACTAAAATTAAAAAGTTGAAGTCTTGCCTGCAACTTAGAAAAAGGTCACAAGAGAATTCCAGAGGCTCTACAGCTGCCAGTTACAAAAGGCTGGAGAGTCAGACAAACTCCTGATAACTAGGAAAGAAAAAACATAAGCCAGCGACTGCAAAAAAAAGGTCCAGAATCATTGTGGGAAGGCGGAAAAACATCAGCAGAACATATATCGGAGTATTCTTAAACTCAGCTCTACCAAAAAAAATTTAAAAATAAATTTTTTTTTAAAATCATGCTATCCATTTATTTTTCTAATCAGTCTGAAGGATTTTTTTTTTTTTTTCCTGACTAGGTGCCCCATAAACCAGCCAGAGAAATAAAATTGAGCATGCTGAATTATTGCGAGGTTGAGAGAACAGGTTGCTCAAATGTCCTAAGCAGGAACACGCTCATATCCAGTTAAAGGGAACCTGGATGTTCTGAACATCTACAGATTCGAGACCACCTTCAACATTCGCTTGCAAATCAGAGAGATGCGGACACAGGGAGTCCCTGAGCAGATGGCCAAAAGATTACATCCCAGCTAAATCCAGCACGTGACTTATGAGCTGGTCACTCACCACGCTACAACAAAACCTACATCCTTACACAAATGCCAATAAAACGCTATGGAGGGGCTGTGGGAAAAATTAGAAGAATGAACAGGATGCAGTTTAATTAGTGCTCTTAAAAAGAAATGCAACACCGAAAGCAGAGCATTCAAAATGCATTTTTCAGGATCGGCAATTTGACAAGCAGCCTCCTCCTCCCTGTGAAACACGAATGCAATGTTAATGTGTTTTGGAGAGCACTCTAACTTCTACAGTAACTGCCCCCAGCTGAAAGTCTGAATCGATACATACTTCCACTTCACTCTGTGCTTTTCTCACATTTTCCAGGTGCTGAGACTTCAGTGCACAGTGATTCACAGCACCAGGCGCAAAGGTTGATTAAGCAACAAAAATGAGAGACCACTGCACAATGCTCAAATTATCCAAGACTAAGTCAACACACCAAATACACGGCCTGTGCAACCTGCAACACACGCATGGAAAAGAGGGAATCCCTTCTGGGAGGGAAGCACTGGCTAGGCAGTGTTATAGCCCTTGAGATCTATTGCATTTTCTGTAACTGAGCCTTTGGTAGTAAATTTGGTGCCTGAACCCTGCACCGGCACCTATACCACATGCACTCATTGCAGAGCCAGGAACTCAACACCTCCTACTCATCTCCTGAAAGCCATTCATAAAATCCATGAAAGGCAGGCAAGCGGTGCAAGACCAGCGCATCTAACAAGGACTGTTCTGTTCCTGGGGATCCCACTCTGACACATGGGTACATTTGCCTCCCCTGGAAATCAAAACATTTTACACACACAGCACCTGCACAGCCTCACCTCCCTCCTGAGGTCGAGGAACCCTTGTATTTTCCACCACCTGAACTCAAAAGGTGCTCCAGGCTGGAGAAAGCAGAGGCCACGCAGTGACCTCACCCCTGATTTTAACTCAGTGTTTCGTTTCACATGGTCCATATAAAAGCCCAGGATGCTACTAAATGCCATTGCACAAGCCACAGCAGAATAGCAGTACTGATTGTGCCATGAAACTCTTCTCATCCCTTCATAACAGCAGTTTAATGGTTTTCCAAGCCTGTCACAAACATTTGACATGTCATGACCACCCCGGTATTCCCAGCCTGAGAAACGTTTAAAAATAAAGGCTCCACCACATTCTCGTAAACTCGGAGCTAAATCACATTCAGAAAGAAAAGATTTTCCTGAACTATCCCAGAGGAAGAAAAATTGCACAGGAGACCCCCGGGACCTGCCAGCACTCGGCAGCCTCTGCTGCAGCTGCAGAGCCCAGAGCAGCGTCCACTCCAGCTCCGTCTCCTCGCAGCACAGCCCCGGGAGCTGGGGTGGTTGCTGCAGCTCAGAGATTCCTTCAGCCTCGGGGGGCCTTCGAGAGACAAGAGGCTTCAGCCAAATTTATTTCTATATGCTTTGCCTTTCTGCCAGTGAAAACAGACCACTGGCTTAGATGTAAACACTGTTCTACTTGAGCAGGGAAGACAGCACTTTATGCACCAGGGTATTCCTTTCGAGAATGACGTGACAGAAACACAGCGGGTACCTTCATGTACCGACAGGCATAAAAACCTTAGATTGCATTGACAGAAAGTGGAGGATAATGTTTTGTTACCCCCTGATGTGAATGGACGGCTGGCCTGAGCTGAGAACTGCTCTGCCACTAGAAGCAAGAGCCACTGAGAAATGCCACTTTCCTCAGTACCTGTCAGAGAGCAGGAACATAGCACAGATTTCCACCAGTACTCAAAGAACTGGGCTTGCATCCCAGGGCTGAGCTTTTCTGACCTAATACCTGAAACAGTCCTTAAGAAAAAATCCACCACCTGTTTGACTTAGAAAACTGTGGAGGAATCCATACAGCCTCCAAAGAAAGCCATCAGCTACCTCAACTGAATAGAGAGACCATAGAATAGTTTGGAAGGCAGCTATGCTAACCACTATACACCAACGCAACTGATCGACTTTAATAAGTATACCAGAATAAATGGAATAGACATAATGCGAGTTTATTAATTTTTAATAGTTCACCAAAATCAAAAGAAAAAAAAAAGAACAAAAAAGTTCTACATTGCAGTTCCTGTTCACATAACAAAGAGCTTTCTTCAATTTGACCACTTTAAATGCCCATAGGATAACTTGACTCTCCTTCCCCACGGCCTTAGGAACCATTTCAAACAAAAGGAAGGTATGCTCACTTCAGCAATCAACTACATCTAAAAAGAAACTACCCTTGGATTTTTCTCAGGCAGGAGGAGGGAGAAATAAAAGATATTCTATTCTGTTGCTTGTGGTAGCAAGTTGATCTACCCAAAGCACTTCCATTTTGCCAGATGTCTTCAGAATGAATTAGAATCCCTCCTAATTGACATGAATTAGCATCTTCCTGCTCAGATGATCTGCAAATTCATTACCCTGTCCAGAGACACACAAAGCTACTAAGTTTATTCAATTTATAATACAATTTCCAACAAACAGCTTTCTAACAGCCAGTCCATCCTTTCTGACCACCGGACAGTGACTGATAGCAGCTGGGACACGTGTAGCTGCTTGGAAGGGCTTTCCAGATCGCTGTGCTAAGAGGAGGCACACTCAACACTAACCCCACGTAACTTCAGCACCATTTAACACAGGAAATCCAAGAAAGCACGACATAAAGTAACACATCCCAACAATCCTCCACACTGCCAAACCTCACTAAATGCTCCCCTGTTCACCTGTAAATGGTCAGTTCAGACCCAGGTCTTGCACACCAGTGTCACAACCTGCCAGGGGACAGCACCCTCTTCATCTCCCCCACAGCCCAGACACCCTGTTCCCTGGGGCCAGCAGACATTTGCAGTCCTGATGGGACGTGGCAGCTGCTGCCTGCTCCTGCTTATTAAGCTTCATCCTGACATTCACTTCTTCCCAGAATTTTCAGAAGTCCAGGCACAGCATCCCAGCACCTGTATGGGCCAAACTTTGGTTACCCTGAAAAAGCCTGTATTTTATACATAAAAGCTCTGTATCACTATCTTGCCTAAATCTCTACTACTGCCATAGCCCATGGGCATCAGAGTGACACAGCACAGCAGCAGAATATCTGTAATATTCCCCAGTGTTTCATTCACACAAACCTGGGAGAGCTAGCAGGACAACGCAACGGAAAATCAACACAAAACTGAGCAAATCCAGAGTTAATATATTGTGATGAACCAGTTATCAAATGAAAGATACATCTGACTATCTTGTTCAATCACCCAGTCTGATCACCTCAGTGAACAAGGTAAATTCACACCTCCTGCAGATACTTTCACTGTTCAGCTCAGCTTTTGCATAAAACTTAGTAAGTGCACACGGCACAGCTCAGCTCGCATCAGAGCTTTGCTGTTCCACTTCTTCTATCCTTATCAAAGTTATTAGATAACCTAAACAGAAGAAATTTTAAAACTTGTTAGGAAACCCTTTCTGGCAGTTGCAAACATTCCAATCAAAACCATGTTCTCACAGCACGCCTGGAGCAGAGGATCAGTTTTGCAGACCCTTTGGCAAAGGTTGTTAGCTTTCTTAAAATAAAACTCAGTCCTTGTCAGCAAAAGAAGCCTTGTCTTAAAAGACTCTACTTCTCTAAAAGGTATTCCATGGGACAGAAGGGGTGACAATTCAATTTACTTTCTATGATGGTTTAATGTGGTAGGTAGGTAACATAAGTAGGCTTCTAAACACTTTCCATGATAAAATAGATTCAGACAGTTGGGACGTACCTGAGTCTTGTTTACAGGTTAATCTGTTACCAGATTTGATTTGACACACTGACTTAGCATCACGTAGGTTTTCAGCCTCCTGAACTGAAGAGGTTCATATGCATTCTTGTTTGTTACTTAGCTCAAGAACTCACCTACCTGAAATACTCCCTGAACTACTTCAGCAACAGTAATACACGGGTGAAGAAAACACTACAGCAAGTTTAAAAAAAATATAAATAGCGCTGCAGAAGACATGCCATGGGGACTGCAGCTGTGAACAGAGATTTGAACAGAAAAAACAAACCTGTATGCCAAAGAAATACAAACTAAAACCAAAGCCTTTTACTAGAAGAACGCCCTTTCAGTTCCATTTTTCCTATCCTATGTATGCAACTTATAGAAAGCAACTGCGACAGAGAACAAAATGCAAGAGGAAAACTAAAGATCTCCCCTCAGGAGATCTTACCAATAAAATGCTTAAAAAATTGACAAGTTATTTTGTAAACCACATCTCAAATCATTATTACATTAAATATTAGCACTTAGTGAAACTTCTGCTTTGCAGTACGGAAGCTGCACGAAGTTTTCTTTCAGCTGATCCCAGAAAAATTTCCTGAAAGGCAGCAGGAAGAATTCAATTGATTTCAGATAAGCAGCAGCTGAAATAAGCTTGACAATATTGTTTCTTCTGTCTGGTGGGGGGAGAAGCATATTCATGAACCATACAGCCAAAAAAAGCTGGAAACAGATGCTGGGAAGCAGTAAAGAAAGTAAGAACATGCGAGCCTTGAACTTTACAACCTCCTGAAACAGATTAGCACTGCCAGTGAATCCAGTGCCAACAGTATTTTCTAGGAAAAATGTATTTACTTGGAAACAGAAAACTGAAGAAGCTTCTGCTTCCAGCCAGCTTATATATCTAAACGCTGCACAGGAGAGAGAAGGAGGAAGTTTGAGGAGAGGAACACGTCATGCTGGAATTCCCAACACCAGGACAGTCTTCCAGGAATTCCCATCACTGCAGATGCCCTTCCAGGCTACAGGTCTATCTATCCCCCTTTCTCTCACCAGCACGGTCACTGTTCAGCTGGCAGGCAAGCAGTCTCAGAAACTTCCCCAGCCAACACAAAGCAGATCAACCCATTAAGCTCATGTCACCCTTCAGGTAACTAGAACAAGTTGAGAATCATAAGCCATCTTGTGCCTGCCTTGCAACTTGCTGAAATGACAGCTTCCCAGCACTCAGACAAAAATCATCTCTCTGGCAATGCATCTAGTTATCATCCTTACAGGCTAGGCAGAAAGTATTAGCTCCAGCTCCCAAGAGTCCCGCAGCCTGTGCTGGAAGTCAAGGAGCCTCAATGACACACCAAGTCTGTGTGTGGCTCTCCAGAGAGCCCTTTGCCTCATTACTCACCTTTTCAACTTATCTGACAACAATCATGATCTCAATGCAAACTGACAAGTTAATTCTAGCAAGGTGAGAGCCAGCATACTCAGAGGCTTATCCAGAATGGTGCTTTGCCTCTTCATAACCTTCCCACAGACATGATACCATCTACTCGAAATTTAACTTCGCTCCCAGCTGTCACCTCAACATGTGTTTGCTACTCAAACCCAAAGGCCCAGGCTCTGAGATACAGTTGGTAGAGCACTCAAGCTATCTTCAGATGCTTTTCTTCACCACAGAAAGACTCTGAAGTGTCAGTTCTCCCAGCCAATTTCTCCACCTGGAACTGCAACAAAGTCACACTACCATATTTGCAAAAGCACCCCACAGAGACTTTTCTTGCCATCGCACAGAGGTATGTCTTGTTACAGCCTCTTCCCCCACCAGCATCATAGAATCACTCCAGTTGGAAGAGACCCTCAAGATCATTGAGTACAACCGTTAAACTAATACTGGCACTAAACCATGTCCCTAAGAACCTCATCTACGTGTCTTTTAAACACCTCGAGGGATGGTGACTCCACCACTGTCCTGGGCAGCCTGTTCCAACACCTGACAACCCTTTCCGGGAATAAATTTTTCCTAATATCCAATCCAAACCTTCCCCAGTGTAACTTGAGGCCATTTCTTCTCATCCTGTCACTTGTCACTTGAGAGAAGAGACCAACCCCCTCCACGCTACAACCTCCTTTCAGGCAGTTGCAGACAGAGATAAGGTCTCCCCTCAGCCTCCTTTTCTCCAGGCTGAACAGCCCCAG
>VWYH01007679.1:26498-43751 GCA_013399365.1 Pampusana beccarii | reverse complement strand
GGTCCAGATTCCTCTGTATGGCCTTCCTACCTTCCAGCAGATCAACACTGCCACCCAATTTGGTGTCATCTGCAAACTTAGTAAGGGTGCACTCGATCCCCTCATCCAGATCATTGATAAAGAGATCAAGCACAACTGGCCCCACTACTGATCCCTGGGGAACACCACTCGTGACCGGCTGCCAACTGGATTTTACTCCGTTCACAACTCTTTCATCCCAGCCATCCAGATGGTTCTTTAACCATCACAGAACACCCATCCAGGCCATGAGCTGCCAGTTTCTCCACAAGAACACTGTGGAATACGGTGTCAAAGACTTTGCTGAAGTCTTAAGTACGCAACATTCAGCATCCTCATCTACTAGGTGGGTCACCTTGTCATAGAAGGAGATCAGATTGGTCAAACAGGACCTGCCTTTCATAAACCCATGTTGACTGGGCCTGATCACTTGGTTGTCTTGATTTGATACTATTTGTATAACAGAACACCTTTTAAACAAAAGGGAAACTGAGGATGTAGCCAGCTTCCCTGATTCTGTAGAACAGCTCCACCTATACACACTTACATCCAAACACTATAACCAGCTGCTAAAAAGTACAACTAGGAGAAATCCTCTAAGATCTACTTCTTCCCTCTTCGGCTGATCAACACAGAGAAGTTGCTGAAAATACAGTGAAGTTTCTGTTCAGCACCTGCTTTGAACTGAGCAGTGAGGACAGGAACAAAATCTCTTATTCAAATCACAGAGATTATGAGAGGTTAATCCTCCTGACGCTGGCAACAGAGACAACTCTGTCAGGCGACCTGGTTCCCCAACCAAGAGGTGAACTGAACAGTAATCCAAGCGGCTTCTTGTCCCCAATATCCTGTTGCAGCCTCCATTTTATTTTATTGGTAGAAAAGCAGCTCGGGTGAAACACACTGGAGTGAGTTACTGTGTTTGTGACTCTCTCAGAAGAGAGTTATTCTGTCAGATTGTGCTTCAGTCACTTTGCTTTAAGGACTTCCCTGCAGGCTGCAGATTTCTCCCGAACTTTTCACTGTTCTATGATAAGAGACAGCATTCCTACTGCTGAATCTGTGCCTTACCAGAAAAACAAACAAACAAACACAAAAAACCCCGAACAAACAAACAAACAAACAAAAAAACCTTTCAGAATTTTTAGAGATAGAAGATAAATATTACCAGACAGAGAATAAAGCAGGCTTCTAGTTTCCGGTGGCATAAATAACCCTTCTTTCAAGTTCTCCAAGGTTTAGAAATATGTTATTTTTAAATTAGTTGAAATGCCTTAATTGAATAAGGGAAAAAAACCCACACTTCTTAATTTTACACAAAACAGACATCAACTCACATATGCCCCCAGCTGTCAAAGACTAAGGAAATATGCATAACGAAAGCCATATCCTTGCACCAGAAGGCAGGAAGAGAGACAGACTGATAAGCCTGCTAGGCTCCTGCTAGGAGCCAGTCTGAGTTGGTAAACCAACTCTGATGACAAACCAACAGTTCAACTAGCTTATAAGAAAAGCTTCAGTGAAAAAAGAAAAAAACAAAACAAAACAAACCCACACCACACACACACATATGCCCAAAAACTTAGAACTAATTCAGAAACCTGGAAAAGTTGTGGGCTTTTTATTTTTATTTTGAAAATAAGATACACCTCTTTACAGATTAATTTCTTCCAAGACACAAAGCACATGCAGCTACTGCTCAGACGTTGTACATACAGGTAAAAGTCACTCAAATTACTAGAATATTGCCAGAGTTGTTAGGTCAAATCACACAGCCTGGTCACAGTAGGTAACAGCAGCTAGAAGACAACAACTCTGGTACCAAACAAAGCAGAAAAAGGAGGAATTACAGACAGAATAAAACAACTCGTGTGCTCTTATTTTTGGCTGGCATGTGCTGCTCTCCTCAGTCAACAAAAGCGCTGAAGTCACCTGTATACTCTCCCGAATGACTCACGTTTCTGCATTCCCTGTTGAGATTTAGTTTAAACGAGATGCACCCTGGAACAAGAGCTGCTGACTAACCACACCAGAAGCGATCACCGCCTAATCATGGCCTTGGTATGTTTTCTGGTAGTTTCAGTTTAAGTTACAGGATTGCAAGCAATCAACCAACTGGAACAGAACTACTTGTCAAGCAGGACTGAGCACAAGCTTGCCCTGAAAGGCACCGAGCTAAAAACTGATACTGACACGCATTGTTGTTCAACTTCGGAAGTCTTGCATATGCACCAAATGAGAAATTCAAAAACAAATCAACAGCAGTCTTGGGGGATTCGGAAACCCTTTTTTTTTAAAAAAAAGTTTTAAGTCAAAACTTGCCACCATACTACAGCAAATGATAAGATGCCAGGAAAAACAGCAGCTGTGTTTTTCCTGCATCAAACAATAGGGCAGGATTAGTCTATTTTGAAAAACAGTTTTAACAAAAATATTAATATTGTGTTACTTAAATATTTACTACATTAGGTTAAATAACCAGAGAAAAGATTAATAACTGGGAGACAGAAATAAGCTGACTGTGAGCATTAAGGGTAGAATTGCTTAGAACTGTAACTGAGGCTCCCAGGCAGGAAGGGGAGATCTAACAACACTGCACACGAATTCCTCGGCAGCCTGACTTTACCCTTCGCATTCACAAACCCCTCAGACAACACCGGTCCCTGGACGACATGTACAAATCACAGAAATAGGACAGCTAGATTGGCATCAATTTTTCGGTGTTTTTTCTCTGATAAAGGTCTTTGGACATCAGTCACGATATTCCCCCAGAAGGAAGCTGAAAAGGATGGTTTGGGGATGTTTGGTTTTTACGCTTGTAAAGACAGAATGTGTTTTATAAAATTCAGCCCAGAGACTGATACCCAAGCAAGTACATGATTTTAGCTCCATCTGGGAGAAGCAGCTGAGTGGCTGCTCCCACAGCAGCTTTACAGTATCTGAAGGAGCTGTGTGTCCCAAACACATCACCAACCACCTGCCAATACTTTCGTTTTCACACATCATGTACACAAAGAACTGAACCACAGCCAGGTGTTACTAATGACAAGGATTATGCCCAAGACCACTCTCCTGAAACCTATGCCATTTGCTTGCATCTGGGCCTCCATAAAAATTAAAAGTGAAATTCCATCAGACTAAACGCCATTAGAATTAAAATCATTAACTAAAATAAACAGCCTTAGGTAGCAATTGAGTATGAGCAAGTTCCCTCACGTGTAGTTTGGGGTTTTTTTAGTTATTGAAATTTATAACTAAGGTGCTACATCAAAAATTTACCTCAGTATACAATTTCTCAATAGCAAGCAGTTATCAGAGCAGTAATTCACATCATAATGAAGTTAGTGCTGTGAGGACCATAAGACTGGAAGGACCTTCGAGGTCACCAACTCTAGTGTTGGTTCTCCAAGCACCTGTATCACTTAAGCCATTCAAAATCACTCGTGACTTCCAGCCTACACTTTAATTAATGGCACAGTTATACCTTCTATATCTTATGTCAACACCATCCTCCACCTTAATGTTTTTCCTCACTCTGTGTTTAATTTCCTGATGTATTTAATGGACAGGACTCATAGATCCCACCAGTTCCTGTTTATCAGGCAGAAGAAGCCACAGTGCCCTACTCTTCTCACCATAGAGACTCAAAGGAAGAGAGAGACAGTTAACGTTTTCTTTCACCCTCCCCACTTAGTCCTACCTATGTTCATCCTCCCTGAACAAGGTCAGTCAGCGCAGGCCACAGCGCACAAGGACAAATCACCCGTGCTTTTGTCCTTCCTCCTCTGCCAGGAACACCTTCCCCAGCACATACTGGTATCAACTTCTCTCCCCACAATTATTCTGAACTGTTTGACACCACAGTGCTGAGTTACAAGGACTCCCCAACACCTCTCCTTTCAACAAGCTTTGCCTTTTTCAGTAACTCTTGTGATTCGCTTTTAAGTGCAGAGCTCTTCTACATATCAAATAATTTTCATTATGGCTGTACTCAGGGTCATTGAATTCTTCACATGTTATATTTATCTACTTACAGATTGATTATACTATTAGGACTTGTCTTACCAACTTTGACACACACATTCTTACTTTTCCACACCACAAGTGTAAGACATCTATCTGCTTCTCCCATGAGTCTTTGTGATGTTACTAGCGTCTGCTACAGCCAGTTCCTCATACACATTATATTTCTTTTGCCAATTCCAATCTTCTTGAAAAAGAAATGTCTGCTATGGGGATATTACAGAAGCCCAAATATATGCATGCTTTAATTTAGAAACAAGAGGTTAGCCCAGCACAATCTTCCCCTTGCAAACCCATGCCATGTTTTATAACCGATGACCTTCCACGCTGCTTCCATGTGTCCACAAAGCTTTTATTATTCTCTCTTTAATGCTTATTTTAAACCTTGCATATTTTTGCAGTCTTGACTGCTTTTGAAGTCAGGACCCATACTTACCCACATATATCACCCATCTCCTTATCTTCCTGTAAACCCAAAAAATACACCTTTCTTGTTCTCTAGGTAGGTGATGTCACTGCTTGCTTACAGCAGCAGTTAAACTTCTGCCAACAGATTTCAGATTTTAAGGGTTGCACGTCTTAGCACTCCGGGCTGCTCATTACTAGGCTCAAATTCAAGTTGTTAGAGTTCTGATCCCAACCCATCTATCTGTGTACCATTTCCAGTGTCACCCTTGTAAGAAACAATTCCTACAGTTCAGGGATCATGCCCAGATCATCTTTCCTCAACTTTCTGGCCCTGTGCACAGTAGTACAATTCCTTCCTTCATGAGGTTGGTTGTTTCTCATTTTCATGTGACCAAAGCACATTCTGTTACCCGTTTTAATATCCTTAGCAAGATGCCACCTTGTCTGCTGATGTGGAAACCCCTGCCTTAGCCCTGGACTTCCTGAAACTCATAATAGACCTTCCTTTACAAACTGATTTTTTGCCCACGCCTCTCAGAGCTTCTGTGTTTGTTCACTGTGTCCTGACGCAATGATTAGGTGAATCATCAGCTCTGGGGTGATTTCCTAGGTGGAGCCCTTTCTAGTTATTTGAGATGCTAATATTTACCCCAGTAGCTTCACTGAATTCCAAGCCCTCCTCCGTATCCAAGTGCCTCATTTCACTAAAAAGCTCTTTCAGTTTCCCTAGAGGATGCACAGTTGCTGGTCTGAATATTTATCTATTTAACTTAACCTAGGTTAGGCTGTGATCACTCAAACCAAGTTCACTCCTATATCTAGCTTCCCTGAAGCATCTTCTTTGCTTCCTGAGGCCACATCCACACTTAACTTCATCAATTTTATGGCTTCAGTCATTATCTGATGATGAAACTTCCAGATAACACAGCTCTCTGTACCCAGCCATTACCAACCACATTCATTCTCTGGTGTGGCGAGTTAGTCTGTCACAGTGACAATACCCAGAAATACCTCTCTCTAACCATATTACAAGATTTCTACCCACATTTAAATCCTGGACTACGTGCAGTAGATCTCTCACACTATCACAGCAAAATCTCTTATCAGCTCTTCCCAAAGCAATTTCAGCCCAGCTGGTTCTCTTTTATCCACGCTAATGCTGCTTTACAATTTTGCATCACTAACACACAGTGGAATTTTCCCAGTCACCTTTATTCCTCTCTTTCCTTTATTCCTCTCTTTCCGGAGCAGGGCATCCCCCCTAACCTCTCTGTTCCCCTGACAACCCACACTCCTCGTGGCTCCTGCTAACCCTATGAGGGCTAGACCTGAGTCCTACACCAGCAGCCCCCTTCCCACCACTTCAGGCACAAGCTCCCTACTTTGCTCCGTAACACTGATGCCTCTGCACCCTCTTGAACAAACTCAAAACTACTAAACTAAAATGCTTTTCACTGTTTACTTCATGGAACTGTATCACTTGTCATTTCAGGATCATGTAATGTCTATTTCGTCTCCAAAACCAACTCTTTCCTGACGCTCTATGAGGAAAAAAAATAAAACGCAGGCTCCCAGCAAAAGTGTACAGGGTTAACTCACATGTATTCTGATTTCTGTCACATGCTGCTCTGCTCCAGTGAAGCCTGAACACATTTCTGTATCTTTGACCAAAGCACCAGACATATACAGAATGGTAACTTCAAACTCAAGGTTACAATAGCAGTAGGTTTGTTGGCAGAGCTCTGTTAAACCACACTCCTCCAACCTAGCCAAAGTGTAATAAAATGCTGATTTAACACGGCAATCCGATAGGTCATGCAATGTCTTGATCACTTTTTAACCATGAAAAAATATGTAAACAGTTCTTACTGTAGCCAGATTAGTCATAATACAACGGCCACATACCTCTACTCAAGTAACAGGCATTACCAAACTCCATTTTTCCCAAACCTTAAGTATTGTAAGCGCAAGAAGTACTAATTTCATAAAACCTTGTGCAATCTAAGGAAAGGCACATCAACTTCTGCTGTTGTGATGCTGACATTAGAAAAACAATTCAGTCTAAAAAGCATAAATTTGTCACATACGATGATAATCAACATAGAGCTTCCAAGAGCTGCAGAAAATCCTTCATCAATTTTAATTCAGAATCTGATCTGTTTCTAGGAGACTGCAGGTTGTTACACTAAAAAAATACTATGTCCTACAGTGGTTCATATTAGATGATTACAACAATCCATTCTGGCCTTATAACTATAGAGTTTCTAAGCAGTTAATCTCCTCAAAAAATCTCCTACTAAAACAGAGCATACACAGACGACACTTAATTTGATATGTCAAAATCTAATAAAATTTTGCACGTGCAGTAAGTTACACCAGGTAGGAACGGCTGAAATAAAATTAGTTTCACATCCATTTTTGCTTCCCCACCAGTCCACATCTACATTGCATGCCAAATTCAAGTCACGTACTACAAGTTTGAGTTCATATCAGGAGTTCACAGTTAAGGGATGTCTGAACCAGAAAATAAAATTATGTATTTCATTAAAAAAGAAGACTTTATTAATCTAAGAAATGGCATTGTGATTTTCGTAATGTTAGAACTCCCAGTCTCAGCTTTCTAGTAACTTATGGGTCCTCAGACTCTCAAAGAGGAGCCACACGAATTGTGCCTTTCACAAAGGCCAAACGATCTTCTGGAGAACACCATCTGCTTGCCTTTAAGGAAGTCTCATATGATGAAGAATAAAACTCATGAAACCAGAAAGGTGAACAAAGCAGGAATGACACATAATTTTCTAAAATGTGTGTAATTGTTTACTCTGCAGTCAAATTCTTTCCTCATCCAAAGCTGATAAGCTACTTGGCATCATCTCAATTAGTGTCTGGTACTCCTGGCCCTACAGGAAAACACAGTTAAAGATTTCCAGAACAACAGTTTGTAGATCTCCAGTGTATAATTGCAGCCATAACACTCCACAGCGACTTCATTTGCAAAGGACTGTGGCTGTTGCAACAGAAGATGTGTGACGATTAAATGTGAATCACCACAGGTACTGAAACCCTGAAGTCCCTGGCCATTTCCTGAAAACACGTTCTGAGGTTTTTACAAGCCCTCAGGAAAGGAAGATGTCTCTAAAGAGTTTCTCTCTAGAAATCTAGGTATCTATGTGTTACTACATATAGATAGAGTGATAGAGAGCGAGAGAGATTCATTCCTTGGAAACTGCTGTATTTGCTAAGCAGAAACTTTCTGTTTACAACATAGCTTAAGTGAAATTTGACCCGGAGCTTCTTCATGCCCAGCCTTTCCATCACTACCTGACTATACGGAACTGTTTTGATATATCCTTAAAACATATTTTAAAGCAATTAAAAAAAAAACCCACATTCTGAAATAACTGTTTGCACAGTAGTCTTTGAACAATCTGGTGAAGGATTTGCTGATTAAAAAAATAACTTACAGTAAGGAACCTTTTTGTGATACCCAGGATGCCAACAATCAGTACAGAGCAGAATAAAGCACTCAGCTTCCTGTGCCTGAAGCTTATAAAGCTGCCTGGCCTCATTCAGGTATCCACAGGCATACAACAATAAGACAAATCCATGAAAACTCCAAAAATTATGGCAAGCCAAGAAAGGCAGCCAGGGAAAAGTCCCATGAAGGTTTAGAAGCACAGTGCACAAGAGGCTCCGGATCAGTGCCTGACGCTGGGGCTTTGCTCTCTGTGCAGAGCACCACCACCCACCCAACTCCCCTGGTACAGCCGAGCAGAGAGAAGGTCCAAGTCACCAAAAACAGCAGACAGCGGGAAAACACAAGACAGATTTCCTACATCACAGAAGAAGTTCAAGCAATAACCCTTATCTGTTCCCAAGCCAACCAACCACCTCCCAGTCCAGGCCTTGGGCAACAGCCCCATGTCACCCTCCAGAATGGGTTTCAGGTGATGCAGTCCCTTTGTCAGTTCACTTTGCCTTATTCAAGCATGTCCACACCTCTGCCACGGGGTCTGCACCACTGTGCTGCCATTAAAGTTTGTAAGAATGAAGGGTTCAATGGGCCACCATACTTAGCTCCAGGCCCAAACTCCTTTCCTCAGGAGAGCACGGCAAGGATGACAGCAGGTTGCTTATATCTTCCAGACTTCATCTGCACAGAGGGGTGACGCAAGAAGTCATTTAACACGCAATTTTTAAATTTTATTTTGTATTTTAAACTGTGTATTACTACATTGGACAAAGCTGAGAAAACAAGTAGAGTGTACCAACACGCGGAAGTGTAATTCTGCAGTTATTTTATACATAGTAACTACGTGTGGTGGAAATGCTGGAGTCTGTTCAGCAGAGCATTTAGCTGTAAAGAATTAAGAGAGTTAAGTCACAGGAGCTTTAAGTAATAAGGTTAAAACCAGTATTCCTTAAAGGGACACGGTCAAGGCTGGAAGCCAAACTTCTTTTAAAACTCGCCAACAGTTTTAGGCTAGAGATTATTTCGAACAAGACACCTCCACTTATCCCTCATCAGACATTCCATTCCAGTCCAATTCACTTTCCAGTCATACAGGATGTTCAACTGCAAGGAAGAGCACCAGGAGTCTGAGGTCAGTGCAAAGTTGTTCAAAGATCGTTCCTTCTTTCTTTATGTTTCTAAATGCCTCAATTCCTGTTAACCTGTTAACTGTTAACCTGTTAACTGTTAACCCCTTTAACAGTTTCTAGCCCATGCACTGTGCTCAACAATGTTAAGACCTTTACAAACTCAAGCCTGACCAGCAAAAGTAACTCATGTGAACAAAGGGGATGGGGCATATATATATACCTGACAACACCTCAATTTAATTTCCTCTCCACACATGATTTCCTTAGACTTACGGTCTCTGAATATATGCTTCCATGTTGAATGCAGGTACCCAACTCCCTTGCAGTTCTCTCCAAACCCCACCCCAACTCATCTGACAAGAGGGTGAACATATTGACACTCAAGAGCAGTGTGCTACAGGAAACACAAACCAAGTCACAACCATTAGCTGGCAGTGTTCCCTTTCATTTTTAATATGCCCTCACACAGCTGTCAGAGAGCACACCTGCCAGCATCATGCTCCAGCTCCTGGCCACTTTCCACAACAGCAAGACATTAATCCATGCCATGACACAGTGCTTATGAAGTTCTCTCAACATTAGACAAAAGAATTTCTCAGCTGAAGACTTATCATCTAACTTGATCCCATAGCCACCGCTGCTCTCTCGCACTTCATGCTGCACAAGAAGGAAAAGGTCTCCAATGTCTGCACATACTCAGCGTGTTGTTTGTTAGTTACAAGCATAATTATTCAGTTATTCAAAGTTAATAATGGGGGAAAATAACTGAAAAGGACATTAATGAATCTATTTCGAAAGTCTGACACAGGAGGTGGGCATCTCAGCTTTTTGTGATATGCCAAGTAAACCTCACTTGCATCTTTTCATTAAACTACCAACCAGCTTAAAAAAAAATCTGGACTAAACCTGAAGCTTTCTTCCCAGCAGAACTCCAAATATAGATGCTCATAGTGTATTTCATAATATATTTAACTGAAATCCGCAAAGTCACAGAAGACAGTATTAGTCATATAAAGACAGTTTAACAGAGAAATGCTGGAGAGTTCATTTGTCTGCCAGTGCTTCTTCAATTCTTTTAAAACTTGTAAATAGTGTCCCAACTCAAAAAGTGTTAAACAGGAGAACAACTATTTTGGATCCCCACTGTGATTTACTTCTACAAAGCAATCATTTAAAAGTTACCTGCAGTAGTATGCGATTTGATCACAGGAACATGGATCGTCTAAAGACAATCCCTAGCAATACAGGACAGACAATTCAGATGCAGCTAATTTCATAAAGCTGGCAATAGTTATTAGCAAATTGACAGGGAAGAATAAGTTTGAACCAAACCTATGATATCAGACACAGGAATTGTTTATTAACAGTTTTCTAAGGGCTGAAAAAGCCACTACTCCTCAAAGAAAAAGGACAGGTGAAGTCCACTCCAAAGAGCTATAAACTGCAGCACATATACAAGAAATAAACAGTATCGACACACGTTGGGTGGCTCTAGGTATAGGTAGCTAGATGCAGGGGGAAATGAGCGAGTTAAATGTAACAAAAAAATCTTAATTATATTGGAGAAAAAACACCAACAAGGACATTGCCCTCCCATCTCATTAATTGACTTAACTGCTAATGGTAAAGGAGCAACAGGCATCCAATAAACATTTGCCCTGTGCCCTGGCAGAGGCACGTACCTGTGTGACCATGTACTTTCCAGCCCATCAGCAAGTGAAGATGACATTAAACATCCAAGACGCAAATAATAAAAATAAGGTCTAGGTAACTGGCACTCAGATGTCAGTGAAGAAGTCTATAGCCCAGTGACACTTGTTTCAAATGCATCCTGAGAGATTAGAAAACAGGCTCCGAGGAGAGCAGAGTGTGAGACTTGTGGTGACACTCGGGGCAGAGTTGTAGGACAAGTTACCTATAGACCACTGAACACATCAGACAAATGGCTGAAAAAAACCTAATAGAGCAATCAATGTGTAAGCAGCTAAAGTTCTGAAAAAAATCAGGCCTAGTACTCAACACTGGCTTGGAAAGACTTAACTACACAGATCTAATACGCAGAATAGAGATGTACAACTTACTAGCACAGGATATTCTCATTAAAGTGTAAAATTACATAATATGGTAGAAATCCCATGAAACAGAGTAATGGTTAACCACTTGAGAGACCAGTCATGATTAGTGGGGCTTCCCAAATACCAGAATTAACACCTGCCATGTGTCAATGTTTTCACTCCTAGATGCACTTGTTGTTTATACAAAACCAAGCAGGACACAGAAGTCACCAAAGAGGCAGATAATAAAAGAAGCATTATGCACAGCAGCCCCGTCAAGTATTAGGAAGGTGTAAGAGAAAAGAAAATCCATCTGAAATTCTGCTAGATGTGGAGAGATCTGATACAAACACCCAGGATACACCTATAGAATAGGAATTCATATCACAGAAAGCATCTGCTGAATGTTACAGGTCAGAGTAGACAAGCAAAACATTATTTCAGGAAAGTCCCTGGCAAACACAGCTAATGCATGCACATATAGGAATAAAGCAGATTTTAGTTCTCAATTTAATGATGATGAGATCAACACGAGAATATTAAATCCAATTTTAATTTCTCTGGAAATTTCAGGAGTACGGTCAAGAAATAAAGACTGCAAAGAACAGCAAATTCAAATGCTAATGAGAAACTTTTAAAACTATAGACTCCGTAAGTCCTTCTTCCTAACAACAGACGGGAATAGCAAGTTGCTTTCATATGCTTACACACAAAGAAAATGCCAGGTACTAGTGAGCTTTAACCTACCAAAGAGGCAGGGCAAGGTAAGACCCTACACACCCTCCCAGTGGCTCCCAGTCTGTTTGCAAGACCACACAATGAATTATCTGAATGAAAAAGCACGAGTTATACGGCACATCACTGTTGTTTAAACTCTCTTGGAAGAGCACTGAGGACAGCTTTCATGGAGTGATTAAATTATTCCTCAAAACACCATGGAAAAGTTGATCGCAAAGCATTAAAAATAATAATAAAAAAAATTAAAGGCAGGAGGAAATTTCAAAGTAAATTTATAAGAGGATCATTTGCCATCACACATATTCATTTTACATGCCTCCAAGTCAAATATTTGAAGTCCTGGATTTTAAAAAAGCAGTTTCACTTGCTTTATATGCAGTTTCACTTTATATGCCATTGTATAAATTGCAACTAGTTCTCAGCCTGTTATAGCTCAAAATGAGAATTGTTTGGCATTTGGATTAAAACCAGCAGTTCACTGCACACTAGAACCACATGTTAATAACAACTTTATAAGTTTGAACTGGCATTTCCCAAACTGTAGGAGTCAACTGAGGGGACACCAAGTGAGCAAGAAAAAAACAGACACTATTCAAATTCAGAAAGCACCTCTGTGCATTTCTTCTATCCCACTGAAAATTACAGAGGGGTTTCAAGTAGCTCTTAGTCCCTAAATACTTAAACACTCCCCACAGTCTGTTGAAACTTTCGCAGCAAAGTGTCCAGAGCTGTAACAGCTAGGTTTTGAAACAGGAAAACGAACGACCACCAGTGCATCACAAGCCAGGTTTAAAAGATTCATATTATTTAAAAACAGAAGAAGCTCAAAAGTTTAAAAGTTTTCTCTCCAGTAAAGCCACTAATTACTACTTCACAAACCCTAAGACTCAATGCAAAGAAGCTCCTTCAGTAGCACAGACTCTTTTCTCTCACTGTTATCCAAGTTTCTGATGGGTTATACTTCGTTCCAACACCACATACACTGGTAGTTTCCTGACTAATTGCAGCTACAGAAAAGGAGTTTATAATACTTATACGGCAAATTTTTATCAAGCATTCTATTTATATCTTTATAACCTGTACTTCTGCTACTGCTTTTAGAGTCCAATTCTGTTTTTTTCCATTTTGATCAACACAAAGACAGACAGGATGTTTGGTTGGTTTTATTTCAATTCTGCAATCATTTCAGGATACTGCCACAACACAGCTATACAATTACCTTATTGCTAAGTGTACTATTTACAAGTGTGCAATGCAGGGAGCTCCAGCTAGAGGCCTTCACCTGTGAGACAAAAGAGCTGGAGGCACTGCATTCAGCCTTACAGAGAACACCACGGTAAGCTGGGGCTATTGCATCATGGATATTTCTAAGTACTCCACAAGGTGAACACACTGTCATTTCTGTTACCGTAAACATTCATTTCCATTTTCCCTGTTTGCTTCTTTCACTTGGATGTCAACAGAGTTCAATTTGGTGGACCAATACTGGAACCCAAATTTTGCTGGGAAGACAGGGAGGTGTAGTTAACTTCACTGAGCAGCATTCCAGCTATTCTGACAAACCAAAAATGTCACCAGATGAGAAAGCCTCCCAATTCTTTAGAGCAGCAGCAAGATAAACGGTAGGCCAAAAAAATAACATCCCTAGCCTCAAGACAGCGTCATTTCACATAGCAGTCACTTCAAAAATTTTAGAGCGTAAGACCAGAAGAGATCACCTAACTCAATTTCCTGCATACCTCAGGCAGCCAAATCTCACACAGATAATGCGGACCAGGCCCCAAAACAAAAGCACATCGGACAAAAGCACTGTGCCCTCATGGGACTAGGCCAGGTACACTGTGCACAGCGATGGGGGAAGGTCCCCACTGCCAATATCCTTGCAAAAGCAACACATTTCAGGCACTGATAGAGTGACCAGGAGGGGCAACGTACGAGACAAAGAGACACTGTTTTAATACTATGATTATCAGATGAGTAAGGTAGGTCAAGAAGCAAGGAACACAACAGCACTGAAGACACAGCATGGCCCATTATCAAGCAGAGTGAAGGAAAACTAGAAGAGAACCATCACTATCCTGAGATAGCAAGATGTAATAAAAGTGGGCAAATGAAAGGATCTGAAGTGTGTCTTGGGACACGATGCAGAGCAAAGGAACCAACGACAGAGCACCCACAACCAAGCGATCCAGCCTCAGCGGGGTCCTCCTTTGCTATGACCCTTGCAAGCTGTGCTGAGACAGCAGTTGTTTCTATCTGTAAAGACAGGAGACAGGAAAGGCCAGAAGAAATCTAATTAAGTCGAGATCTGAGGTAAAATCAAGACTTACAAGAGAAGGCTGAGAAAGTTAACAATGTGAGACCGACGGGAAAACTAGACTGCTTCACTGGGATTACTTTTATTTAATATGTGCGATTTCCACAAATACAAAACTAAATGCAAACTAATAAAGCAAACTATGCCAAGAGAAGATTATCAGACATAATCCAGACACAGCTGCTCTAAACAGGAGTATATGCAATCTCTTTTGCACTTAAGCGGCAGAATGAAAACATGAAGAAGTCTCCTCTAAAAGCCTCAATCATATAATATTCAGGATTTGTCTTCTCCTTCACTTCACTTGCATCCTCTGCATATTTTCCTCTTTCAAAAGAATCCCTTAATTTGCTTCTACAACAGCCTATTACCACTGGCTCACTTCACACATCCTCTGAATATTTGCAGGTGAGCCCAGACTCAGCAATATGCCTGAGCTTAGATTTTCTGTCAGGCACTTCTATGGCAGATATAGCTCAATGATTTGGGGAAAAAAAAAGAAAAAACACACAACGCAAACACCACCACTCATTTCTTCTCTAAGAGGAAAATGTAAAAGCAATGCACTACTGAACATGAGATCAAGAAGCCATGTATGTTACCTGCTCTTTCAGGAACAAAGGCAACACTCAGACATATTTGGTGTGCACTGTTTTAGATTAGCCATGAATTAAAATATTATTCATGTGTGTAATTCAGAGAGGGAATAAATCAATGAATTACAACACTGTCTTTCTGTCTGCCAGGCTTCTCGTTACACTGCCACTAAAGGCTTTTTCCACACCTCCCTTTATCTGTTAAACTGCAATTCAGAGGCTACGAACAGTGCCCTAGTCGCCTACATTTATTTCACAGGGTTTTTTCTTGGCTTTCTTTTTTAATCCCAGGTAGATGGCATCCAACTCCACGCTATTACACAATCTTATGGTGAACCATTTTTTACAGAACAAGAAGCAGCTTTTCCAATTTTTGTATTAATAGCTGCACTACTTGCTCAGCAAGATTAGTCCATTTCAGTGGAAAGGTAAAATGCAAGAAAAGTGTCACTTTTTTTTTTAATAGTGACAGTTAATAGACCTTTCTCCAGCTTGCCCCAAAAGCTATTATTTTATCATAGCTCCTGGTATCTGTTTTGTTTTCCAGACTGCTCTACTTCAGCATACCTCAATTCTATGTTTAATGGTTTATACTTGTGAGATCAGATCAGCTCACTGTTTCAGCCATGACTACTTCAAAAAATACGTTTTTTCAAGTTTAGTAAATTGACTATAGTGTGCATTCTTATAATAAAGTGGGTCAACACCATCTACCTGAATTACTGCTGGTATTTTCTATGGTCTTAGTAGAGCACATGGAAATTGAAGATATAATTCTCACAATAACTCTCCAGCACGCACGGTCACCAGCCACCTCAAGTTTCTTCTTTAGCTCTTCACACATAACCAAAGAGTAAGCCAAACGCAAAAGTGCATCAGTCCAGGCTGCTGAAATACTTTTGTCCCAGAGACTCTACAGATCTAGAACTGACACTCTGAAGAGGCAAGGCAGTGTCAGTAACTCTGTCATCCAGTTCATATTCTTTTACTACTCTTAGTAGATGGGGCACGATACATCTTTAACACAGTCAGCTCCAAGTGGCATCAAAACCTCATTTCTTTAAAGGACAGCCTGAGAACGTTTTGAGGATGAACCACCAAAAGGAATGAAGAAGCATCTGTAACATGTAAGCATCCCTGAGCGAGTAACAATCAGCTCCAACAAAGACATTTTGGCAAAGCCTTCAAAATGGACTAGACAAGCCTACCAGAGATGCTGTGTGAGCTCCACAATTTACACAGTACTGCAAAAACATTTTTAAGATAAACTTCGCACTTGTACACCTCTCCTGACTCCTTAAACAAACAGGTGTTTATTAAAGGGCTGAAAATTAATTTTAAAATACTTTCCTACAAGAACAGTGCTCTCCCCAAAATAACACACCCTCAAGATATGCTGCTAGCATCTTTTTACTAACACCATCATCAATGCAAGGATTTTGATTCAAAAAGGTGACTAAGAGCTAGATGAAGAGCTGTTATCAAATCAACCGATGCGAGCGAAAGAAGAGCTCAACTGTCAGCAGCACACCAGTGCCTGTTTTTTTTTTATCATACCTGGCAAAGGAGCTGAGAACATTAAAACCATACTTTTAAGCCACAGGGCACGGCTGGCGTCCGGGGACACCCTGTAACCACAGCGTTCAGCACAGAACGCTAACAGCAGACACGTCCCAGAAGCGTGAGTCCTGGCAGATGGTTTTCTCCAGGGATTTTTATTTTTTTCTTCTTTTTGGCACAAGAGAGCAAGCAATTGAAAACCAGAGATATGGAGCAAGCTACTAGCACTATAATCCAGCTCGCACGAGAAAGTGCTGCCTTTCTGTAAACCGTTCAGCAAGGGAACGGAGCTTGACTGCAGGATGAGAAGACAATTAGTAATGCATCTGAAACAATAACGCATGTTACAGATGAGTGTATGGAGAGTGAAAGCTGCAACATTCAAGCCAGTGACAGCAACCTGTTCCGTGCGAGCGCAGTTTCACTCGGCGGCACCGCCTCAACTCGTGTCCAGAACAACTGCGAAAGTCAAGCACGGCTCCTCCTCGCTCCCGGCTCTCGGCACCAGGCGGGACGGCAGCTCCGCGACATCGCACCTGTTCCTCCGCCCCTCCCGGCCCCCGCAGCGGCCCGGGCCACCCGGCAGCCCTGGGGCGGGCACCCACAGCCGGACGCTGCCACCCGTGGCTCCCCCGGCCGCACCGCCGCGGCTCAGCCGGGAGGTGACCGGGACGCCCGCTCCCGAGAGGCAGAACTCGTTAATCCAGAACCGGACGGACCCAAACCCCGCACACCCCCGAGTGCCCCGCCCGGGAGCCCGGGTGACAACTTCGGGAGCAGGTGCTTGGCTCGGCCTTTCCTCTGGGGCTCGGCGGCTCCGCCCCACGCCTGTCCGCACAGGCGAGGCAGGAGACCCCCGGGGCGGCACAGCGCGACCGGCCAGCGCCCGGCCCGGCCTGAGGCGCTCCCGGCACCGGCCACTCCGGCTCCGCCCAAG
>VWYH01007679.1:9572-26380 GCA_013399365.1 Pampusana beccarii | reverse complement strand
ACACCGGGCGGGGCGGGGCGGGGCACGCCGCCTGGCTGCCATCGCCACCCCGCGCCGGCCGACAGGGGGCGCCGCCGCCCCTATCCCCGTCGTCACGGCAACCGCCCGGGCCGCCGCCTGGGACGTTCCCCCCCAAAATCACCCCCTGTGGGAGGGAGCCCCGGCTGGGCGCCGTGACACCGGCCACGTCCGGAAGGTCGCGCTTGCTGCCCTGGGGGTGGGGCAGCCCCGTTTCGCGGGGTGTGGTGCGCGGGCGGGAAGGCCCGGGGCCGCCGGCAGGCCGCGGGGACCGGGCCCCGGTGTCCGCTCCGCGTCCCAGCTCCGTGGTGTGCGCACCTGGGGAAGCGGAGACCTGCACTTGTTCGCGTTTATTTGTACTTTGCCTCGTGTTGTTAGTTTTTTTCTCTCACTTTTGTCTTACTCCCACAAGGTAATAACTTGCTGGGTACAAAGCATCCTGCTTATGTCTTTTCAGGAGTAATTCCTGCCGTTTATAATCAACACGTCCTGGGACAGGCTCTGGTTTGTCGCTGTCAGAAGCTCGGCTGGTGCACAGGAACAGCCGTTCGTATCCCCTCACGTGGCAAAAGCCGCAAAGCAAACCCTTTGGGAAGAGCAGGAGCAGGACAAGCAGCTGTGACTGCTGTGCCTTAAGTTCCCACTCAGTGCCCTTCCAGTTCCAAAGTGCGGCTCGTTCTGAGACCACATCTGGAATATTGTGTCCAGTTCTGGGCCCCTCAGTTCAAGAAGGACAGGGAACTGCTGGAGGGAGTCCAGTGCAGGGAAACGAAGATGATTCAGGGAGTGGAGCATCTCCCTTATGAGGAAAGGCTGAGGGAGCTGGGTCTCTTTAGTTTGGAGAAGAGGAGACTGTGGGGTGACCTCATGAAGGTTTATAAATATGTGAAGGGTGAGTGTCACGAGGATGGAGCCAGGCTCTCCCTGGTGACAACCAATGATAGGGCAGGGGGCAATGGGTACAAACTGGGACACAGGAGATTCCACTTAAATGTGAGAAGAAACTTTTTCACAGTGAGGGTGACAAAACACTGGACCAGGCTGCCCAGGGAGGTTGTGGAGTCTCCTTCTCTGGAGACGTTTAAACCCGCCTGGACACCTTCCTGTGTAACCTCATCTGGGTGTTCCTGCTCCGGCGGGGGATTGGACTGAATGAACTTTCGAGGTCCCTTCCAATCCCTAACATTCTGTGATTTCCTGAGCCCGATATGTTTGTGGGGCCAGTAACTGCCAATCCACCTCTCTGCTTGCCTACTGCTTCTGAGACCCCTGCGAAGTCCCTGCATCCCCATCTTCTGACCAGGTGTTTCACATGTCTGCTGCCTGTTGTAGGAAGAACCACTCAGTGGTCTCCCTTGAGCCTGCTTCGAGTAGTTACATCTCTGATGGCCTCTAATGCTTTTAGTGCTGCTTCATCTCAACCTATAAATAACCAAAACAATGCAGCATGTGCTTCTAGTTCTAGACAGAGCATCTGAGAAGAAACAAATAACTTCTGATATTGAAACTCAACAGCAAAGCACCATGTAATGTGATTGCTATTGCATTATTGTTTAGAATAACTCAAAAATCTACACAAAGTATAGAGGACAAGACTGCTAACTGTGTGTTTCAAAGACACAGCCAACCTTCCCAAAATTCAGGAGAGATTTTATTTCTGTCCTGTCCAACACAGCATGTTTTACTACCCTTATGTTTGCTGTACGGAAGGGTATCAGTCAAGAAAATGTGTCAAAACCAGACATAAATCTTCTCTGAGGTACCAAGAAGGACTGCTTGAAAGGACAAACCATGATGTTCCTGTAAACAAACAAGCAGACTGTGTGATAAAGGTGTTACCAGAGGCAGTCTCAGGGGACTGAGGATGCTTCCACTTCACAGTGTGAATGCTGTAGTCAGTGCAGGGAGCTGCAAGTGCCAGCGCTGAGCTGGGGAGGGGAAGGAATCTCCTCTTCTTGCCCCTGAACTGGCTCTGGTGCTGCTTAGACGCCGCTAAGCTCAAAGGCTCTGGTTTGCTTCTTTATGTATTATTCAAGTGTAGCAGCACCAGACTCTAAGGGCTCCAGCGCACCATCCTCTGCATTTTGACAGAACAACATCAAAGCCTCCCCCACCTGTGGTCTGGGCACAACACTAGCTTTTCAGTTAACTTTGGGGACATTTAGTGTTTTGCTCTAAAAAGTCCTTTATTATTTATCTCCTATGTGCCTTAGGGTAGGACGCCAGGTCCTCAGCCATTTCAGATTTCCATTGCTCCTCTGCATCCATCAGAACCTCAGAGTTTTTCAACAGCAAAAGGTCTATGCAGGGGTCCTCGAGCTGTTCTGATGCCTTTCCTGTCTTCCTTTGCAGCCTCTTTGCAAATGAAAACTCTAAATTGTGCATGAGTGAATCTCTGCCATAACCACATAATCCCAGCATGACTGCTCTGCTCCCTTTGCAGGGCCCCATTGCTCTGCCTGTCCCAATTTAAAAATAAAAGCCTTTGAGGCCATGATTGTCACCTGCTGCGTCACGCAGCACCTGGTACAAGTCGTCCCTATCTTGCCCACGGTTTGTGAATGCTGCCATAACACACAAATTATCTCATCAAGGGCAGATGATGTCACATGCATTTTAAAATAATAGTAATGTGTTATTAGGAAGCATGGTAAACAAGCAAGGATCTTGTAACTGGAGTGAGATAGCCTGCTAGCAGCAGTAACTGAAGGCTGGCATTATCGCAGATGTTATGAATTCCCTGCAGTTCTGAGGTCTAATTAGATGCAAGTGTTTTACCAGTATTTATCTAATCAAAAGAAATAATTTGTGTAACTCCCAGTTCTTGATTACAGTGGTTACTTTTGTGCCTGTCTATCCCTCTTCTCTCTTCCACTTCAAATAGGCTGGAAGAAGGACCATGCCACTACTGCAAAACCTTTCTAAGGTAGAAATACCCTCTTCTAAATTTGCTTGCTCCTTGAAATCAACTTCCTTATGTTTTCCTAGCTGAAGTGATACTCCCCAGATGCATCTCTCTCTGTTATTTTTTTTTCTACTTTTTTCCTCTGGACATTATTGTCATAAATACAAAAATAGAGATAAAAAACACTCTGATAGAAAGAGGAAAAAAACACACCACTTCCCGTGCTGCCCTCAACCTCTTAAACATGAACGATCTTTCCAGGTCTGTTTCTATCAATCCACAAAAGGGAATGCCAAGTTCACAAATACTTAACTATAAGCAAAGCACCAAATCCTGTTGTAGCAGACTGGGTCTAAATTCTGCAGCTGACGGCGTGCTCTGGCAGCATGCTCAGTACACTCCATCAGCAGCGTATTTTTTTTTTAATGGCAAATTTTGCTGAATTAAAGAGTATCAGAGCAAGCACACTGCAGCAACATTCATACATGCTGAAGCTATGTGCTTGTCTGAACGAAGACAGAGGTACTCTGCAAACTCAGAAAGGAGGCATTACTGCCAATTGCAAAGTAATACACAATTTTCGCTCCTTGCAGAGCAAGAGTTAATTTTCTCTTGCTACTCAGACCCCAGCCATTGGTCTCGGCTCACCTGCTGTTGGATGGGAAAGCAATAAATGGGTGATCTTCCGCTCGCTGCAGCTTGCCAGCTGTTTTATACCTGCCTATTTGCTCTAGTTACTCTGTTCAGAGAGCAATACCATAGCTATATTTGCAGCCTCCATAAACTGTGTTTTCTTCTCCTCGTTCTTTTGCCTTTTTTGAGTTCTGTATTTCTGCTTCTGGAGAATGGCTCAAGCTGAAACTTGCCGTGTAGCAAAACCACGTGGGCTTTATTTTAAATCAAAGGCTTTAGATCTGTTAAATCATTTTTCTGTTATGCAACTGACAAAAAAAATCATCTCGGATCTGTTTTTTGGGGCTAAGCTTTAAAGATAAGGAAAAAGAGCTTTTAATTTACCCTATGACATTTGGTAGGAATTGAGTGCTGAATATAGATGAAGCAGTTGATTGATATTCTGGTGTGGTGGAGCAGCCCTCAGATTTCACTGTATAGTTAACAGGCTACTGAACTGGCTTTCTCCGGTGTTTCTGCTCCTTTTTCCTTACTGATAAAATGTAACATTTGCAGAACAGCTAGGGTATTACAGGATCTTTTTCACAATGCTGTACGGTATCTTACCTGTGTGCAGGAGCCATTTTAATAGCAGCTTTAAGTGTCTCTTTCTCTGGAGTGGATGGTAGCTGATAATCAGTGCAGCAGCTGAAGAACAGCATATACATGCACTGAAACTTGCAAGGAAGCAGCCTGCAATCCTTTCAGTTGTATGTGAACCAGAATGTTGGTTTTTACACTCCAAAATGCTCAAGTGGGATGATACCAGTGAAGTTTTAAAGGCCCAGGAATGGATGGGACTTGTGCACCTGCAAGGCAGCAAGCGGCTGCAGTCCCCATCGAACAACCAGCCGAACTTCAGGTTGCGACTTGGGGCATCTGATTTCCAGTGCTCCCGTCTTTGTTTTGCCTGAACATAGGTGACATCTGGAAATGGCAGTGGTCTGTCAATTTGAGGCATTAACCCATGGCTTCATTTTAATCCCCCCAAAAAAGAATCAGAAACTCTCCAACTGTCCTGTTCAACCTGCTGCCGTGCCATCGAAGTCTCTGTACTAATTCTTCCCTTTCAGCATGCTCAGGAGTTCTCTCAGCCGTCTAGCTTTCCTCCCTGCATAGCATGGCCACTTGGGTAGGGTTTAGTCTTTGTGCCTCAATTCCCCATCCACAAAATGGAGGTTGTGTTAATTCTTTAGGGAAGGAGGTATTAAAGATAAGGGGTGTCTTGATTATAAATACATTAGCGATAATGAGATGCTTGGACACTGTCACCACATAACCATTTAAGACAGATAGCACAAAGAGATCTGCCAGCTTTTAGATTACAAATCCGTGTTCAAAAGACTGGAAAGGCGAGAAGCATCCTTTCATCTCAGGGAAAAAAACCCTATGCATAAGAGGGCAGCTTCCATGGGAACTGAGCTTTCAATTACAGCTGCTCTGCCGAAAAGTCTTTCAGCCGCTCATGCTGGAGTCAATAGAACTAAACCCATTTCTCATGCAATTATCCCAAGCGTCCCAAACACAGTGTTTCTTGTCCATTTTGGGGTGCTTTATCCTTAAGCAGCACAGTGAGGTTGCACTGCAGCTACACCCAGGGCTACAGACCTGTAGCGTGGGGTCTCTGCCCAAGCAGTGAGCAGCAAAGCAGGCAACACAGGGTCTATGTAGAACATAGACACTGACAGGGGACATTTCTCTAGCATCTGATGATCTCAAATCTTGTTGCATGCTGCGACTGGCGCTCTCTGCTAGTGATCCCTCACTTGGCCAGCGTGAACACCGCCACTGTTGCTGCTTCCCCAAAAGTGGGTGCCATAATATATCCATGAGCTGAAGGATGTTCAGGTGCTCTGAAAGCCTCTGCCTTAGGCTGAAGTGGTATTTCTGATCAGCAGAAATACTCTCCTTTAAGTGATAGGTATTTTTGGCCATGTTTTATCCTTAACTATCACCCCCTCGACACACACGTGCCGTCTGGCAATCAGGAACTAGGGACGGGTCTCTTCACACTGCCTCTTTTCCCCAGCCCTGTCCCTTTCACAAACTGCTTGAGGGTTTGCTCTGCTACGTTACAGAAACTACTCAGTATCCGCGGTTTCCAACATATTCATGTTCTTCATCCTCCTGCCAACTTCACCTTCCAGCTTTTCACACTGTTTAGTGTTTCTGTCTGCCTGATATTTACCCAGGAGATGTATCCATAGACAGCAACCCTGTTTCCTATCTAATTTTGCTTTGACAGACTTAAAAAAGGTTTCTTTTCCAAGTAGTCCAGAGATCACTGTCTCTGACTGTCTGATTTCTGTTTTGTAGCTCTTTCTGTTTGAGTTAACACTTCTTAAGTGTGGATGGCACATACTGTGCACCGCAGGTCACATCAGGATCGGGCCAGTATTTCTGATGTTGATGCCTCAGATCTGCTACACAGATCTATGTGTTCCTGTGAGATGGTCACCTTCCGATCTAATAGGAACAGGTGACACTCATTCTGCTATTCCGTACTTCACTTTGGTCAGATTCATATTTAAACTGAACCATGGCTTCTCTATTACATAAGGAGGCAATACCTTTTATTTTAAAGAAAGCAGGCATTTTGCCTTTCCAGCAGGAGTAACTTTTAACTTGGCAAGGTGCAAAACTCCCCACCTCAGCAGGGCTTGTTTCCTGCCTTACAACTGTGTCTTCAGTTTTTGTTCACATTAACAGACATTTGAGGAGTGCAGAAGGTTATTCTTCAATAGAGAAGCCTAGAGGGGTAGCTTTTCTCTTGCTTTTGTAGTTTTTATTCATTGAAGAGGAACATTTGCCAGAGATAAAAGAGGACCTATTTGTCAAACTTAAGGTTGTTGGCAAATACAGCCAAAGTTATGGGCTCTGGGGAAGAAGCACTGTGAGATGGCAAATGACTCTTGTGTCTGCTTCACCTCCTTCACCATCCCAAGACCACAGCCAAAAGCCACAGTCAGTCAACTTCTAGCAAAGAGCATCACAGGTGTAAGGGAGATCATGTTACCCCTTGGGGATACTGGATCGCTCTTGCTTTGCTGTGGAGCAACCGGCCAGAGATTCTCCCCTCCGATGCGATTTTGTGTCATAGTGTATCTGTTATCTCTGAGCGACAGGGAGAGAAGGGGGGGCTTCTACATGAAAACAAAAAATGCCTCGATAAGACCCATGAAGAATACAGGAGGGCATCTAGCTGTATTTATGGGCAACATGGGTTTTGTCAGAGGATTTTTACAGTGCTCTTGTAAAATTACTGTGCAGGGAAAGGCCGACCTTCCGCAGTCTACTAGAGCCACCAACCCTCTAGAAGCGGCCAAGTGACTGACATTTCCTATACAAACAGGCTGCTTAACCTTCCAGCTAAGTTGTTCCATAGGTGCCGGAGTCCAAGTGGTGTGCGTGTGTACTGTGCCTTCCTGCTACGTGCAGAACAGGGGCAAAGCAGGCAGGCAGGCTGGCCCTCCCTGGGGCACACACATCGAGCTTTCAGCGCTGCGATAGCGGAATAAAAGCCCTGTTGTGAACACTTTCTCCCACCAGCCTCCTCAGGGCGGGTGCAGAGAGCAAGCATTTCTCAACTCTGTCCTCCCTGGTTCACCCAGGAGCCTCTCTAGTTCACATTTTGGATCCCCTTTCTGGCCCTTTTTCCAAAGGATTTAGAAAAATCCTTTTCTGAATAATTTAAAATGCAAAGATAAGAGAAGCTTATCCATTTCATTAAACGTCCGTGCAATGTCTAGCACTCTGCTGCTGATTGTTGCAGGTTGACACAAGCAATAACTAATAATCAGGAAGCATCACACTTTCCAGATTGTCATTTTTCCCACTCCTCCCTCAAATACCCTTTTTAAACAACAAAAATAAAAATTAAGGGTTTTCCGGATTTTACTTATTTGTATCCACAACACAGCCTGCCGGGCAGCTGGGGGACATGGTTTGCTTAATAACAGAGCAAGCTGCAGGTGAAGATAAGTCAGAGAAAATGTAGCATTACAGCCTGAAAGCTGCTGGTTTTATGGGCCTTACCTCTTTACTACCTATACGTGTGTGCTGCTGAACTTGCATCCCTGGTGGTAGGTCTGAGAGGATGTGTTTTGAAAGAATAACAAAAATAGAGAATCCTCTTGAAATCTTCCCCAGGAACGTCTTGAGTAACATCTGTTTGAACAGGATGTGTATCATTTAAGGACTATTTCTTTATATCATTTGCTGCATCTTTGAATGAAAGAAATGGATAAAAAGCAAATACAAAAGTGAAATTCGAAACTGTAGCCAACAACCTCAGATTTCCTCTGTTTCCTGGGGTGGGTATTATAATTTTATGTTGCAAGCAGAACAGACACCATTTGCAAGCTCTTTGAGCTTCTCCCAAGAGCTAAGGATAAAAAGAAATAAAATAATTTTTTTAAAAAGCAAAGGTTAGAGAGAAGTAGCCTGGCACAGGTACAGTTGTTCAGTTGTTCAGACACTGGGGTTGTGATAAGGGTCTGCAAGGACCCTGCCATGGTCGTGGTTTCTCCTGGCAGAAAAGCTGTGAGGGCTGTGGAGTGAGAAGTCCCCAGTTCCAAGATCGTAACTGGGGGGCAGTGGGGCAGGCAGCCCCCAGCCTTGCTGTAATGCTCGGTACCCTTCGCAACACACCGTGACCCAGCAGCCACCCCTCACCTCACCTGGGAGACTTCTCCAAACCCAGAGGGAAGGAGCAGGGGCCACCAACACCTTCAGTCCACATCTCCACCCTAAACAGCACCTGCGTCACTACGGGGCTGTTTTTTCTCTCCCTGCTTCTCTTCCTTCCCATCTCTTCCCATCTGCCCAAGAAGGGCTTGGCTGAAGCATCTCTCAGAGCCTACAACCGGAGCGTGGCTGCAGGCAGTGCCTTTAAAAGCCTCATGCTGGCACAAGTTTCCCATGTCTTGTCTTTAGCAGGTAACTGATGTTTCCCAATGAGGAAAGGGACACAAAAGCAAAACAATCCCGAAGAAAAAGGCAGTGACAGAGTAATGCCGCTGAGACTGGGTCAGGAGCATCAGCAGAAAGCAGGCAGTGTAGGAACGGTACAGAGCAGCTCGGGTCTAGTTTCCCACCACCTGCAGAGAAACAAACTCTCCTGGTCTGCTGGAACACCATCCTTTGTCCCCATTTGTGTAGTTTCTCACATCTGAGCACTGAAACCACACAGCCTGTGGTGACATCTATCAGTACAAGCTGATAAGATTGCAGCAGAGGTGGCCAGCAGAAGGTTAAGTTCACCTGTTTGGACGAAAACCTCCTCCTGCCAATAAACAGTGCGGGGGGGGTCTAAGATGTGCCAGCAGGCAGGACTTGGTCTCTAATTTCTAGAAGTAAGAGGCCATGAAGAAGCAACCTACCTGAAATGACATTTGCTTAGCCCAGGGTGGTTTTGGGCAGTACCAGGCATGCTTTCTGCCCCTTTACACTTTCTTCTAAGTGTATAAAGCCAAGATCCCAAGTGCATGCACTTATCAGAGACCCTACAACTCTTTCTTTCGGGTACTGCTCTTAGTCCAGCATCCTGGCCAAATTCCAGTAAGTAGACCATTATTAGGTAACTGCTTGCAGATGTCATTCCTCTTCCCTAGAGAGCCTGGGTCTAAACGATTTGATGCTTTCCGGATTTCTAGTCATTAGCAAGGCTGCTTCCCTTGCCAGTGGGAGACTAAACACTGGCAGAGCTTGGGGAACGGCTCCGCGGTACATGTACATGGCGTGCCCAAGGGATGGGCATTGCCTGGGTGGGTATTGCCTATGGCAGCCAGAGGTCCTCCCGCCATTTGGGTAGATGCTGGTGTGATCCTGCTCACAGAGCTGAGGTGAGAGCAGTAAGATTCCCAACTGGGAAAATGGACCCAGTGCCATTGTTATGCTTAGTGGGCAGGAAAGAAACAGATTGGCAGAGTCATTTAATGTTGTGCTAGGGATCATTTTGTGGTTTGCAGATTGAAATTCTTAATGGCACTCGTTAGAAGTTGTTTGCTTCCAGATGCTGTCTGCTTTCATGTTCAGAGTTACACACATTAACATAGAAAATTCTGCTTGGAAAAACATTGAGAACTGGCAACCACACAAATTTAGAAAAAGTCAGCATCCAAAATGCAATCAATTTTAGGTAGATACTATCATTTTGCCCTGTCTTTTGATCCTTAATTGCTAGTAATTTATCTCCCATGGGATATTTGTGTAGATACATACAAAACTGCTGATGGCTGGCAAAGATACCAGTTAAAGAGATTTTTACTTCTATCACAGGATCTTTTATCCACTATCTGCTCCTTACCCTACCCAGCAATTCCCCTTTAGTCTGCAGCTCTCATACAGCCAGCTATCACCTCCTGTTCCCACCTGGTGACACCAATGCTGTCTTCTGCATCCACAAGCTCCTTAAAGCCAAGCCTTGGCTGACACATCCACAAGGAAAAGCCCAGTTTCTCAGGCTGATTACAGCATCCATGGCAAGCTTGACTGCAAAAAGCCAGATATTCTGGCACCAGGATCCCCTACAGAGACAACACAGACGCAGAAAAAAAGCATCTCTAACTGAAGCCGCCTTACCATATGGCAAACAAGTTTCTCTAGAAGTGTCCCATGGAACTACCAAAGAACCCAAGTCTTGCTTATGTGTGCAAAGATCTGCTAAGGCAGCATCTAGCAGCAATAAAGTGCATGTTTTCCTGCAGGATCTGTAGGATTTAGTGCAGAGGCTGGAAGTACCAAGGAACCCTGTAGGTTAAACCTAATGTTTTTCTTCAGGGTTGCTAGTAATCTGAGGATTTACTAGAAAACTGCTTGGTTTTAGTGTTATTTACGGAGAGTTTCTCCCCGTCGTCTCACCAATTTACCACTGACAGAGTGAGTTTCTACAGACTGAAGTTTCTAACAGTAGGATGCTCTGAAGGCAACATAAACGCCCTTAGGTACGAAGTTTAAGTAATAATTACATGTGGGGAAGGAGAAGCTGGCATCTGTACCCCATCTCAGCACTCTGGAAGGAAGAGCAGAGCTTTTCTAGCATGGTAGATGTGTGTTTGACCATCAGCCAAACCATGAGCCCTCCCCAAAGGCAGGGAAAATGCAGTTGCAATACGCACAGGAGTGTCCATCCAAGAGGCGAGCAGGCAGCACAGCTGGGAGCCAGCAGCTCTTTCACAGAAGCAAACCAAGAAAAACAATTTTTTTTTCCCTTTGCACGTGGGGGTTTTTCAAAACTCATCCTTGTACCTTCCTCCAAGGCCATCAGTGCTGAATGCTCTCAGCTTCATCACTTCTACGTTTTTGTGTGTTCATACAGCTACACAAGCAGCTTCAGTTGTTTCATGGAGCTGGGATGTGCCAGTGCCTTGGCCACAAAGCAAAAGCAGGAGGGGTTGCATTCTCCTAACAGTGAGTCTGTGCAAGCCTGTACGACTGCTCCACTCCCCTGTGAAGTTCCCAAGGGCATTTTCTAACCCCTTTGTGGTCCTGCTGCTATCCCGATGCAGCATTAGAGGGTGAGATGATGCTTTATCCTCCCTGACTTGTCACCGCTTAGTCACTGACTATGTTTTTCCTTGAGACCCCATCTTCCTTCAGATTCTGTGTCCTGTGTCCTCACTGGTCATTCCCTCAGAGTGTCCTTCCGAGCAGGCATCGCCCTGGGCTTCCTGTGAGATTCCTTCTAGGTCAGGATTTAGCTGGGCAAGTGCAGGTGTCTGCAGCACAGGTGTCTGTCTCTGAGCTCTTCCCACTGTGTCCCTCTTTATAATCCACAGAAATGCTTCTTGGGAACAGTTAGCTTCACTCTCAAATACACATTCAAACCAGTTTAGAACCCTGAAAGTACCTATTTTTCTCTTCTGACTGTAGAGGGATTCTGGGAACCTTACCTCAGGGGAAGGAAAATGTCAGATGAGGTGAATCTAATGTTTTATCTTTGAGTATGGGCACCAGCTTATACAACTCCGTGCTGTGAACTCGTAGATCTGCCTCTCTGTCTCAGACCCAGCTTTCTTTGTCTAAAGCAAAACTCAGCCTGCCACGATTTTCTCCTCACAGATGCATCCCATGGCCTCAAGATCAACTTGGCTAGGACGAAGCTCTTCACATCCATCAGGTCCTTCCATCGTGGGATGCAAAATCATTATCCTGCCAATTTTTCAGGCCACAACCAATATGTCATCTTCAAACCAGGTTCCTCTCTACACCAAGGTCTTGCAGAGCCTTTCAGCAGAACACCTCTGATCTTTCCCCACTCCCTTGCAGCTCGGAGTCTCTGATATCAAAGCCCCATCAGAGAAATTCCGAACTGTGTGGCAAAGGCCCTTTCCCCAGCCAGTTGTTGGACCCATCTGGCTGACACAGTCCTAAGCAGAAACCACAAGAACCTCCTGCACTGGTCATCCATCTCTACCGGTTCTTCACTGTCCACTTGGCTTCATCCCTGAGGTTTTCAGCGTCCCTCCACCCTCTTCTTGTGACGCTCCCAAAATGTGAGCTGGCTGGTTATCTCAGCCAGCATTCTCAGATCGGTGCAGCGTTGTCTGACTTTGTTCTCCCCTGGTGCCCCTTGGTGTTGTCTCTACCTGCTGCTGTGTTTCAGATCCCAGCCTCTCAGAGACAGGTTTGTCTCTTTATTGTGAGCTTGCACAAAAGCTGCTGAAGAGCAGCCCCTCTGGAGCGGGTTGTTGCTGCAATAACTCAAACCGCAAAGACTGAAATACACTCTTTGCCTGATTAAATCTGAATGGGGATTAGTAATGGAGGAGGAAAGGGCTGCAACTTTAATTCATGAACATTATCCTCTTTTCCTGCCTCACCCATTTGGCAGCAAAGTGGATGTGTGGGTGCAGAGCGGCACTTTTGTGAGAGATACACGCACCCCCGTGCTCCCCTACATTTTTATTCCAGCTGCAGCCAGCAGAGATGAAACTGCAGAGCCTGCTCTGTTGGGGCGAGTAGCCAACTTCTGAAATCAGCTTGTTCAGATAGCAGAGCCTGGGGACAGCTACCCCAAGTGTAGCCAAGTGCCTCCCACCACAGCCCAGTCACCTGCACCTGGAATGAGATAGCCAGGATCTCTTTCTGACCTGACCCTTGGGCTTTCACATCGGAGAGCTTTGCTGACGAAAGCTACCCTGTTTGTGTCCTTTTGCCTCCACAGCATGGATATGGTGTCCAAAGGACACAATGGCACAAGCTGCATCAGCAGGTGGCATTTATCAGCGCTAGGTCGCATTTGTGATGTGCTTTTCCAACCCCCTGAACTAGAATCAAACCAGCTTTGGCTTTTTTTTTTGGTGCATGTGAAAGATACAGGGGCAGGTCCTCTGGGCTGGAAATCGTTGCAGAGAGCCTGAAAACACTTCCCACCCATTGCTCTCACTTCCAGCATTGCTGCAGCATCCTCCACCAGTGTAGTGCAGAGCGCAGAGGCCAGAGGGCTTTGCTCAGCCCCCAGGCACCCTCACCCTGTCCCCCACGGCCCCGGGAGCTGCACTCCAGCAGATGCTGCCCTGGGACAGGGGCACCCGCGGTTCTCGGAGCCGGGGGCTGAAGCTCCTGCCTCCCTCGTGGCTGTGACCTCGTTTCCTTGTGCACCCGCCTGCACTGAGCCAGAGAGGCTCATCCAGGGAGCCCTGCGCAGGCATCTGGCAGGGATTTTTGCATCATTTAATTCTCAATCCTCCCAAGAGCCTGGGATTGAGTGTGTTCGCTGAAATGAATGAATGGCAGGAATGAGGGGCAGAGCCGGGCACTGGGAGCCGAAGGGGCGCAGTGGTTTGCTCACAAACACCCCTTTGAGTGGGAGAAGCTAAGACAGAATCTTATCACAGAATCACAAAATCGCAGAATGTTTGGGGTTGGAAGGGACCTCTGGAGATCACCCAGTCCAACCCACCTGCTAAAGCAGGTTCACCAGAGCAGATCACACAGGAAGGTGTCCAGGTGGGTTTTAATGTCTCCAGAGAAGGAGACTCCACAGCCTCTCCGGGCAGCCTGTTCCAGGGCTCTGGCACCCTCAAAGTAAAGAAGTTTCTCCTCCTGTTCAGGTGGAACCTCCTATGCTTTGGTCTGTGCTCGTTGCCCCTCATCCCATTGTTGGGCACCACTGAAATGAGTCTGGTCCCATCTTCTTGACACCCGCCCTTGAGATATTTATAAACACTGATGAGATCCCCTCTCGGCTTCACCAGGCTGAACAGATACAGCTCTCTCAGCCTTTCCTCATAAGAAAGATGCTCCAGACCCCTCAGCATCTTTGTAGCCTTCTGATGGACTCCCTCCAGCAATTCCTTGTGCTTCTTAAACTGGGGAGCCCGGAACTGGACACAGAACTCCAGATGTGGCCTCACCAGGGCAGAGTAGAGGAGGAGGACAACGTCTCTTGGCCTGCTGGCCAGAAGGGGCGATTCTCTGGCCAGCAAACCAGGAGCACAGCCAGAGCTGGCAGCTCCCACTCCAGCTGCAAGCAGCATGCTGAAACATCAGGCAAGGTCCCAGCCCGGTGCAAGCAGGGGTGACAGGCTGGGCACAGCTGTCATTTGTGACGGGAAGGTTTGTCCTCTCTGCTACCTGCTACCCCGAGCACAGAGATGCCTTTGCTGTGGTCCTGGATGTGTTTGCACATCTGAGCATGGAGGGCAGCTGTATGCAGGTGGATGCTCAGACAGGGTTTTTCTGGATGCAAAATGACACGCTGGCAGTGCAGAAGCTTGCTTGTGATCCCCAGCTCTGCTTGATAATGCTGGCAGCTAGTGTAGACCCCCCTTTGGATCTGCCCCTCTGCTCCATACGCTCCTTCTGACCTGGTTTCCTCTATAGATGCAGATGTGCCTAAGATGCACACAGGGGAAGATCAGCTGTTCAGTGAAGTGTCTGTCCGCCAGAGTTCCCTACAGAGGCTGAGAGCAGCCTCCACTCAAACCCCATCATTTTAAGACAAAGATGCAGTGGTCTGGAAAGCGAGGTACTGCAATGATGGGAAGGGTTGGGGGTGCCCAGCTCCCAGCCTTAGGTAGTCAAGGCTCAAGTTATGCCGACAACAAGGGGGTAAATAAGTCTGGCATGAGTTTTACTATAAATCTAAAGGAAATGCTAGCTGGTGCAAACCTCCAACAAAGTCTGTCACATCAGCAGCGTTCTCACGTGTCCCTATTACAGACAGGCAGACAGAAGATGGGAAAGTGTGCACATCAAGACAGAGCTAATCCAGCAATGCAGGCACACACAGCAGCTCGGGCTGCCTGGGGGACATGGGTAAATCCTGAGCCAGGCACCATCAGGAAGATCCACTGAATTATCCCATGGCAGAAGCTTCGCAGCTCTTCTCGTTCTTACAAAAACACATCTGCAGAGTGGATGGAGGGAATAAATGGGAGCCTGCTGTGTGTCCTCTTGGCTGTCTCATTGAACACATCCATAGGGAATCTTGGGCACAAAACAACGTCCAACCTGCAACAGGCAGAGGGCAACAACAGGTCATGGGAATACAATGAACCGCAAGAAGTAAGGTCTGATGCCAAAGAACCGGAGTCTCCATAGCATTATGGCTTTGTGAAAATGCGTCTCTCCATCCCTTTGGTGGAGGTGCATGGTCACCTCAGGGTGAGAAGCCCGTGAACAGTTTTAATGCATTCTAACACCCCCACGTTGAGCTGGTTATCACAGATCCCAAGGTGTCCCTGCTCTCCACAAGGGCAGAGAAGAGCCCACAGTTCCCCATCGCTGTGCTAGCTCGTTTCCCACATTCCTGCATTGTTGCTTCTTGCTCAGAAAGGCCCTGAAAAAAGGCTCTGGCAGCAACCATGTACCTGGCTTGGCCTCACCCCGAGCACTGTCTAGACCAGGGGCTGCTGGACTGGAGCCCACCAGCTTGTCCCTTGTCCCCAGATGCCTTCGCAGAGGGAAGGTGCAGCAGAGCCAGGACAGAGGTGTAACCCATGGGTGCCCATGGGCAGGGCTGCCCCGTGCCTTGGGGGCACCTCATGGCCACACATCTGAGCAGAGGGAGCTCCGTGTCCAGGGTCCTCCTTCCTCCAGAGGGTGGGCAATGTGGGTGCAGAGCCCAGGCTGCTTCCCCCGCAGCCCTCCTCCGAGGACACATCAGATCTGGTACCACTCGCCAGGGTCTTGCACTGAGCTCCTGGGTGTGTGCTTGTGGGGGACACAAGGCCACAGGGACACAAGGGGACACAACACTGCAAGGCTGCCCAGTGCTGGCAGGGGACAGGCTCTGGTTTCTGCCACCATGGCCAGTTTGGCCAAGTGACCCAAGGTGGTATCCCCAGCTGCTTCCCATGAGTGGTGGGGCTGTCTCCTGCAGTGGGGCTTGTCCCTCCTGTGACGCTGACCCACGGCAGGGCAAGAGCAGCACTTTGCAGGGCACAGGGGCCACCCGGGCAGGGGAGGGGAGGACCCAGCTCCTCCCGAATGGCACCGGACATGGTCCTGCTAAAAATAAGCTGGGCTGGGCTGCCATCTTGTGCCAACAGGCAGCATCCACTGACCAAACCAGGCAGGGGAAGGGGTTTTCCATCACCCCAAATTTTCAGTGACCGAAACGGAGTTATAGCCCCAGACCTTAGGTGCAGAGCTCAGCACCTCCCCAGCAGCAAGGAAGGGGCTTTGCTGTCCCTCCCTGCAGCACAGCCCCAGAGACGTCTTCTCCCACAACCTGGGGTCTGAAAATCCCGTATCTGTGCAAAGCTCAGCCCTGCTGTCCAGCAGCCGTGTCCCTGGGGAAACGCCGGGTGCTGGAAAGGGGATGCAGCACCCCAGGGTGCTGGGGCTGTGTGAGATGCAGCGTCCCTGCGAGTGCTTGTGCTCACAGCGCTAAGGGGAAGGGCTGAGCACCAGACACTGATGACCTAAGGATAAATACCAAAATTGAGGTGCAGGCAGGTACCTGCAGTGAGTGGGCAGCCTGCTGCAGTGGAAGGCGTTTCTGGGCGGCCACAGCCTCTGCCACCCTGCCAAGGTGACACCAAGGGGACTTCACCTTCTGCTATCAGCCCCAGCTTGCACACGTGGCGTTGGCAAAGGCTGCTGGCACGGCCGGGGCCGCGGCGAGGCCGAGACGTCACTGCCCGGCTCCAGGCAGCCCTGGCACGCACCAGCCCCGGTACAGCCCACGCCAGCGGCTGCTTGAGGCCAATGCTATCTCGGTGAGTAAACAGAATTTGTTGGTTCCTTTTTTTTTTTTTTTTTT
>VWYH01007678.1:198682-318342 GCA_013399365.1 Pampusana beccarii | reverse complement strand
CGCCCGCGCCGTCCTCCCGTCTCTCCCTCCCCGGGCGGCGCGGGTGCCCCGGCCCCTGCCGGGCTGCGGCGGCCGGGCGGGGGCTGACAGCCGCGGCGGCTGAGGTAGCGTTCCGGCTCCTTCCGAAAGGAGTGGAGTGGTCACCGTGCACAGGGTGCAGCTCGTTTGTTGGTTTTCTGTTTATTCTTTACTCTCCTGCTTTGCTCTCTGCACTGGCTCAGTGTATGGGCTGTTACCTAAAACTCTATCTCACCTATCGCCCTCGATGTCCTCGTGCTAAAGGGAAAAACTATGTTGAAAAACAGACCATCACCTCTAAAGTACTTATTTTGTAAAGATAAAAATGCCTATTTGGCGGGGTGGGTGGCGAATAATCTTCACCCACTTCTGCAGGCCACTGCCCCCCAGGTGCGGAGGCGCTGGGCCGCGGCCGCAGGAGGTGAAGCCCTGGGATGAACGCGCCGTGCGCAGGGTCTCCTGCCGGGGGTGTCTCCTGCCGGGGGTCGCTGTGTCACAGGAGGGACCTTTGGTCCACGTCCTGCTCGCCAGCCCCCTGCAGCCCCCCTGGGGTTCTGCTTGGCTGTCGGGGTGCGCAGCGCATCGAGGCGAAAGTGTGTTTTTCCCTGCCTGGTGAAGGTCGTCAGCGCTGCTGAGGGGTTGAGCAAAGTGCCATTTGAGGTTGGCTTGGTGCTATGGTTAAGTCTTTTCTGGAAAGCTGACCTTATTTGTTGATTATTCTTAGCGGGCTGCATTTTCTTTTTCGTGTTCTCGCAGTTTTTGGTGCATCCTTTTTCGTGCATCCTTTTTCAGGTAGCAGGCACTTCAGTAGCATTAGAGTGGCCAGTGAAACTTCAGCAGGAATTAGGAAGGATACTGAATAGGTTTCATACTCCTTTAGCGATGTTGTGGTCTCTACACGATGAATTTCTTTGTCTTTAATTGCCTTGTTCTGTAGTAAAATGGAGCTAAGCTGTGGACATACTCTGTAAGACATTGAGCCAAAAAAATAACAGAAGAGGATGGATTTGAGCAATGAAGTTGGGCTCTGTAGTGGGATGGGATGATGTTTCTGATGCGCTTTTGTGAAGAAGGTAGCCACCCATAGGGAATTAAAGAGTGGATAGCCAGGGAAGAGTAAATCGACATTGCAACATCATAAAAATTTCTGCTCAAACCTTTACTGGAAACTGGTTTCTGAATTACAGGATGCCATTTGTTGGAAGTAACTGCTCACTGAAGTGAATAAATCTTTGGTACTTTCATAAGCAATGAGTCAGTACATACATTTCTATAACAGGTATTTCTCATAAATAAGTCACATATCTAAGGAAAAATTAAAACCAGCATGCATGTTATGCTGGTGTGCTCATGGAGCTGAAGAACAGGACAGTCTTGAAATGGAACAGAGCGTTCCAAGGAATGATTCATGCAGTGAGGATCTTCAGCTGTCTCCCTGCTGACAGGTATTGATCATCTGCTGTTGTGCTGGTGATTAGTATTTCTGTAGCAAAACCAGTAGTGGACTATGAAGAAAATATAATTTGGAAGCATTAAGTGTACTTCTGGCTTTGCAATGTAGCAGTTGAGAATGAAAAGCTGTTCTACAGGACATTTCGTGCTGATACATCTATAATGATAGTTAAGCTGTCTGTAAGAGGATACCTTGGGACATGGGTGCTGACCCATCGTGAAGCAGTAGTGATGCACTGTCCAATTTGTGCAGCTTGTTCCTTGCTTTAGGTGCAGGGAGTGCTTTGAGTTCTGTATTTTTAAATGTTTCCGTGCTGGACACTTCTCTGCTAACATCTGACGAATTACAGGAGTGGAAGTGAGGATTTTCTTGGAATTTGAGTTCTATAGTGCTTATTTTAAAATCAAATAGCTATTCTTGAATAATTGCATAACTGTCCCTGCATAACCTTGTATAAACAAATCCAGTTATGGAAATAAGCTTAAAACATTAAGAGATGAGATGGCAGGGAAAGAAAACAAAGTTCCTGTATGCAGCAACCCATGAATTTCAGGGCAGAGAGAAGAAGAGCACAATGATTGAATAAGGGACAAGCCACCTGAAACGACTCCCCCAATGTGGTATCTTCTTTCTCTTCAGTAGCATACAATTGCTTCTGCCTTGATTTCTTAAATCAGCTTGGTTTCTAGCAGAACACCATCCCTGCTTGTATTCAAAGTTAAGTAGTTTCTCATCATCAGTGCAAAACTTCAGGTATTTTAAAATCTACGTCTTTGCTGCTGCCTTTGCAAGTGTATTGATCAGGAGAAAATAATAACTGCCTTACGCTTGCTCAATTCCACAGAAGAAGGAAAAGCTTATCTATTAAATTTTATATTCCCTTAACCCTTATGTGTGCAGTGATAGTCAGTACTTTTACGTGTGGGTTGTCAGGCATACCATTAAGTTTAAAATTCCTGCCAGAGATGTTGTCATCACAGGCTAGAAGATGCAGGACATCTTTCCTTTGGCACACGGCGAGCAAGCGCGCATTGCTGGCCCTTCTGCTGTGTTAAGCACCTCGGTTATGACTCTGCCATGGTGCTTGAGTGAATTCTTCTGCTCTTCAGCGCTAACGCAGCCGATGTGTAGCTGATAATTCCCACTGCCTTCTGTCAGCTCTCAGGGAGCAAAGCAGAAGTTGCTTGGGAACACACCTGCTTTCTGGTTGTCTTTTTTTAAATTTCTGGGCAGGTTTTGGGGGGGGGGTGTACGTGTACGTCTGTAGCTGAGCCTGTGCTGAACAGCATGTTTTCTGTGTTCCAGAAGCTGCATAAGCTGAATGCACACAGAACTGAAGCACTGCGCCTCGATGTTTTTCTTCCAGTTCAGAACCTGTCTCTGAGACACTCCTGTAGTGCCTGTCTTGGACACACGTATTCAAAGTGTGAGGAGATACTAGAAGGGGTGGCTGTAATGCGCCAGCTTTACATTAAAAAGATTTTATGAAGAAACTCCAAATACAAATGACTCAGAGGAAGGAACGTGCAAGCTGCATCCAGCTGTCATATCAGGGTCACTGCGGTATATGTCCCTTTCTTGTGCTGCCTCGATCTGCTTCAACCATTTCACACAGGCTGAGAAATGATGAGTTTTAAAAGTGGTTTTGACAAAAGGAGATTTGTTTAAAAGTCTCCAGAGGCTCTTTAAGTTATTGAAGTCATTAGTGCATGTTTGTGTGGAAGAACTGAATACCTGAACCTTATTTCTGAGCCATGTGCGTGCCAGAAGGTGTTACATTGGTAACTGCTGGAGTGGCACTTTTCTATTGATTTTTAAAATATCTATGAAACATCCCATAAAATTTTGAGAAGATAATTAGGTTATAAGACGAGAAAGTGATTGTCTGGATTAAACTTTCTAGACTGGCCTCACTTTGACTTAATTGTTTGAATTCTTGTTGTAACTAGTTAGACTACATAGCTGTGATTGAATTATTTGCAGAGCTAGTGAAGCCAAATACGTATGTAACTGTGTCTTTTGTTTTCTCAGTCCCAGACCTGGGGTTCTGGAGCCTGGTTTGCAGCAGCAGTGAATCTCCACTGGTGGTGTTAATGGGAGCTCTGCTTTGGGCAGATGAAATGCAATAGATTTAGAGTACTGAGACTACTACAACTTTGAAACATATGAAGTTGGGCACTCAAAATTAGTGATATTCTTTTTTCAGTCTTAAACTTTGGTTTGAAAATACGTTAAGATTAGTAAAGCCTTTATATATTGTACAGATGGGCATTTTGGAAAATCTCTTGAGGTAATGAAATCTGTCTCCAGAGCATTTTCTTCATCATTCAAACCAAGAGCAGTAGACTGAGTCCTCGGTACATGTGTTGAGCAGTGGGAAAAAGGCAGAAAGTAATTAATCAGAGTAGCAGCTGATTAAGTGTGTGCTGTCAATTCCTTGCACTGAGTAATGTCGAGAGCTTGTAGAAATTGTGCATCTGAAGACTGTGAGGTATACAGGGTGTTGATTGAATGTTGTGCAGGCAGTATCAATTTGGTCACTTCCTAAGTCTTGCAGTTGTTCTAAGCAGTGTGTGCACAGCAAAAATAGCAGGTCAAGATAGCAGGTACATATACCTGCTGATACAAATTATTAAAGAGCCTTTTTCCTTGTAGAGAACCAAAGTGTGTGCTTTATATGTGTTTTGTTTTGTTTTGTTAGGTAGGAAAAGATTTTAACAGACTGCTACAGAAGACCATGCAAAAGATAAATATTGGTAACGGTGTCAGTAGAAACACTGTTTAGTAGGTACATCACTGCCAAGGAGAAAGAACGGTTTTATACTTCATGGCTATAAGAGTGTGTTTTTAAATTTCCTTCTTTTTTCCCTTTTATTTTACTTCACTAGCAAAAGAATAATTGTACTACTAAATCCTGGTAATTAACTTACTAATAGGAAAATGTCATTTCTTTCGAAGATCAGTGAGTTTGTTTATGGTTCAGAAAACGCTGTAAAAGGAGTTACATGGACTTTGCTATAAAATGGATTTGATTTTCCTTCCTGTTTGTGCTTGTCTCAGGTTGTACTCATCATATAGGTCACTTCACTAAAAGCATTAATTTAATAGATGGATCGACAAACTGAAATAAATCATTATGTGCCCTTAGTGGTAATCAGCTGGTTTTATGCACTAGTTCAGATTTGGGATGCAGAAGTTTTTGCCAGCTGTCTGTCTTTTTCTTTTAGTCTGTTTAATACAATGATTACAAGGGATTATTTGTATGCAAGGGTCCTGAGTGGTTACAGAGTCAGACTCCTCTTTGCCTTCTCTCCTTTTGGCTAATATTCTTTGAACTTGAGCAGCTTTGCAGCATCAAAGAGATGACGGTGTGCAAGGCACAACTACCTCAAGTTTGCTTATTTTGTCTTAAGTCTTGCATCAGGTACATAAAAGTCACCGTGGAGGGAATTACAACATGAAGCAGAGTGTTTTCTCTGCCTGACACTCTGCTTTGAGTGACAAGCTGTTGCAGCATGCAGACACACGACCTAGCTAGCTGTGGTGTAGGAGTGATAGTGTGGCAGCGGCGAGCATCGCAGTGAGCTGAACCAGGGTTCTGGTGACTGGGAGATGGTTCTTGGTACTCAGTGTGACAGACCGAGCAAGCCCAGGTGCGCTGTGAGGTGGGTGCAGTGACGCGTTAGAGGACGATGCTGACTGTGAAGTATGGCAGCTCTCCTGCAGCCACTGGGGGAAATTACAGCCCTGTTGTTCCATATCCCAGCACGGTTTAATCCAAACAATAGACGGCGATACCTCGAGTGTCAGCAGAGGGGATGATAAACTTAATAACTCGTTGCTTTCAGAGTCTTGTTCACTGCAGGGTGTTGCTATTGGCCTTCTCTGCTTTTTCCTACCTTCTAAAAAGAGCACTGCAGTTGAATAGCAAATGATCCAAATACCAAACGTGGTGTTTGCAGGAGTCTGATGAGGGCAGACTCACTGGCCTTGAAAGAGGCGACTCCTCTGGGCAGGCTTTGTACAGCACTGCAGGCAGGTGCTGAACTTTTGAATTAATGATTGAGCATCTGGCTTTTGAAGAGCCGAACCTTCTTCCTTCAGAATGACATTATTTGGCAGTTTTCCAAGGGAATGGCTTAACAGTGTCTTTTGCCCTCAGCGTGCAAGTTGCTGATACTTGTTGTTCTTCTCTTGACAGGCTGCTGATACCCTTGCCGTGAGGCAGAAGAGAAGGATTTATGACATCACCAATGTTTTGGAGGGGATTGATCTCATTGAGAAGAAGTCAAAAAACAGCATTCAGTGGAAGTAAGCCCCGTCAATTCTGCATATCTTTACATGCCTAAAAGCAACAAAAATTGTCTCGCTCCACTTCTGACTAGATATGACACTGCAAAATTAACCTACACTCAGCAATGAGCAGTACGGCATTTTAGAATGACAGTAAGGTTGCAAATGAACTTTATCTTCCCTTTAACTTGCATCTTTGATACGTAAAATCATGTTTACAGCATACAAGAGATAAACTTGCAGAAAACTTGTACTGCTACTTTAGCATTTGTAGTTGAAAAATTTACGGTAGATGAATCTGGGGTAGCTATTGGGACATGCTGTCTCCACCTACCTACTCGTGTAGTCCATGCCTATTTTCTCTTGGGTCACTTAAGGTGAAAGCTCAAGCTGAGAGGGGGAGGAGAAAGGGCCTGCAAAGCAGCTCCAATGCAGAAAAAACTGCATTCCAAAAGAAAATAAATGTAGGTAGAGGGGAATTCTAAACTTGAAGTTAAGAATTTTGAATTTTCTGTTAAAACACTACTGGGAGGGTAAACATGCATTTCCATCATGTTGAATATTAGCAGATTTTCAAAACGTTTAGTCTTAAGAAATTTGCATGTTTGCGTTAGATTTTCACTTGTGGTTTCATGCACCCTTATGACTTTTTAAGAGGAGTAGGTGCTGGCTGCAACACAAAAGAAGTCATAGACAGGCTGAGATATCTGGAGGCTGAGATTGAAGATCTAGAGCTAAAAGAAAAGGAATTGGATCAGCAGAAACTGTGGCTACAGCAAAGTATCAAGAATGTCATGGATGATTCCACAAACCATCAATATCCTTTAAAATCAATTGTGTGCATCTTGAAACTAGAACTAAAGCAACACTTGAAGTGCAGGTAACGGGTAAAGTGTAAGGTAGTCTATTTTATCCAGAAGGAAGGAAAGGCACATATTTTTTTTTCTGAATTTGGCTCAAAAAGAAATAAAATATAACTCCTATTTACATGACTTTTTAACCTCTCTGACTAACCTAAAAATAATGTAGAACATAGAGGTATATGTATATATATGGCAGTTATTTTAAGGCCATAGTATATAACCCTGGTGTCTTATTTTAAATAAAGTGTATTGCTTTCCAGCACTTGAATTTATACTTTCTTAGCAGCGCTTTACATGAATCTTTTTTTGTGTTGCTTCGTTCTCTTGAAAAGATTAAGCTATCACGCAGAGATCAATGGACTTGACAAAGTGCTGAAGCTTGTTGGGTTTGAAACTGGAAAAATGTTTTGTGTTATATATCCTTTGTAAGCAGGGAGTTCCAGCTACATAACTTGTAACCATGTGTTTAGCTGTCTTGCAAGATACTGAACAAAATAGACACCTGAGATTGGGAGCAGGAAAGTGCCCTTCTTATCTGTAGCAGCAGTGGTAAGGACTTAAAAATTACTTGAGTTGCTCTACTGAAACCATTCCTGAAAAATTGATTTTGTAGCAAAGGAGACCGAAGTTAAATGTTAGGAGAAAGTTTCATTTGGGAGAGCTCGCACTGGAATTGGTCCCCCAGGGAGGTGGTGGAATATCCATCACCGGAGGTTTTCCAGAAGAGAGAGGCGAACGTTTTCTGGAATGTTGTAACAGTTGATCGTACCTCGAGGTGGGGGCAGGGGATGGGGATGGCAGATGAACTCTCAAGTCCCCTCTGGCACAATTTTTGTGTGATTTTGGGAAGTCCTGATTCGCACTTGGATTCCGTAGTGCCAAGTTTGTGAGGTAAATGCTATTCTTCTAAACAAGATTTTACACATTCGCTTTCTTTAGAAGAATCTTCTCATTCAAGGTACACTGTTTTTTCCTTTTTGTATTTTCTTCAGAGATATAATTTTTTTTCTTTAAAAGACAGAACTCTACCATTTTTAAGTAGCTGTTCTGAAAGCCAAAAATCATGCCTTGATTACACCTCTGAGTAACAGCAGTAAGTTTACAGTTTAGTCTTAATTTGGACCAACTTCTTCTGAAGGGCAACAAATATCAGTTCCGTGTTGCTTTATTCCTTGACGTAAATTACATTTTCATATGTAACCCATGAAGACATCTGTAACTGCTTCGATGGTAAGTTGCTGCTAGGCTGCATTTATTAAGTGAGGGATTTACTGATCTTCCTCTCGAAAACTAAGCTGCTAACTAACCTGTTTTTTCCCTGCAAGTATTTTGAATTTAGAGAAGATATTTAATAGGCATCAGTGCTAAGTGGATGTTTCTCACTGCTGTTCATGGCCAGCAAGTTCTGGCATTTTCTAGTTGTAGTCGCACGTTGTGCAGAACCGAAGTTCAGTTCTGAGTGCTGGTTTTGGGTGTCTTTTTCTGTATTTGTGCTTTGCAGCAGCTCACCTCAGGCCATTAATGGAACGAGGGGCAGGGCATGTCAGTTCAACCCACCAGAAAGACCAGGCAGGTCCAAATTTCCTAAAAGTTTCTGGTGGCAGCTGTGGCCGGTGGGAGCTCCTGATGATGCCATATAAAGGGAGCCAGCTGAACTTCAGTGATGGGGCATTGCTACAAAATCAACAGGATTCCTTCTGTACAGGAGGTTGGAAGAAATTGCAAGGAATTGGAGGCAGAAGTCACTTCCCTTAACATCCTCTCCTGATCCTGGGGCACACAAGGAAAGATTGTTGTTCAGCTTCCAGCTAAGCTCAGAACCATCTCTTCTTTGCCACAAGGAAGGCTGGGTTTGTTTTTGAATAAAAATGCAAGATTAGACAACTAGTGCAGAGTTTAACAAATGAGCTATTACTAAAAAGAGTTAGTAATTACAAAATGTGGAGGCACACAGTACAGCAGTCGCGTGGTACTTCATGTAAGTATCTCTTAGGAGGCAGAGAAAGAAAAGCATTACTCTGAGTTACAGACGAAGGGGAAATAATGTGCAAGTTGGTGAGTGACCTGCAGGGTAAGGCAGATTGTGCCAGTGCTGTTGATGCAATTGTGATCTCCTGACTTGAACCAATACGTTTTAGTGCGCCTGTTATGGCATGGGTGAGTTTGGTAGCTAGCTGTCACATCCCGCCTGTATGTGCTGCAGAAGCTGCCAGCTTAGACCCTGGGAAGCACTGGTCCTGCAGACCATCATTAAGACCTTTTCTTCCTTCCTGTACTACCACCATTCTTCAAACCCATCAAGTGAGCTGGACCAGAGAGCTGTTTTAGCTGAAAAAGAAACTGGTTAAAATATTTTCACCTCACATTACGTATACAACTAGGAGATCTGGGGGTGGTAACAAACAGGTAAAGGAAGTGGTAAATCTGGTACCGCTGTGAGAAAAGGTTCTTTAAACTGGTCTAAATATTGGAATTCTGTGATTTATGTTATAGTATGTACTTGGATCTTATAGGGATTATGCAAGTCCCACCACATATTTATTTATACTAGAATTGACAACCAACAGTAAGACAAGGGGTAACGGGTTCAAGCTGGAACACAGGAGGTTCCACTTAAATTTGAGAAGAAACTTCTTCTCAGTGAGGGTGACAGAGCACTGGAACAGGCTGCCCAGGGAGGTTGTGGAGTCTCCTTCTCTGAGACATTCAAAACCCGCCTGGACACCTTCCTGTGTAACCTCATCTGGGTGTTCCTGCTCCGGCAGGGGGATTGGACTGGATGAGCTTTTGAGGTCCCTTCCAACCCCTGACATTCTGTGATTCTGTGACCTTAGAGAATTACCATATGTCATGTGAATGGATACCATGCAAGACTTAAGAAAAATATGTACACTTAACACTTTCTTAAAAATTGCTATTTAACCAGGAGACACGCTTCTAGCAATTCAAGCACCTTGTGGTACACAGTTAGAAGTACCTATACCCGAAATGGTATGTACTGGTTTCTTGTTTACCTAAGTGTTCTGGAGGGACAGTGGAAAATAAGAGATACATTATAGCGGAGGATTTATCTCTGTCTGTGTGCAAGAGGAGACAGAAAAATGAAAGTTAAGATTATTTCAGTAGAGAAGGGAGAGGCTGGGTGGGGAAAGGTGTTTGTACACCAAGGTAGACTAATGGTAACTCTGTCTTTATTAAAAACAAGATGGAATAGTGGATTTCTTTGGCATCTGTTCTCTCTTGCTTTTAAATTTTGCAACTTTCCTGATTAGGCCTAATTGTCATTAATTCTCTTGAGAACTTAACTAGCAGTGACTTTTATGTGTCAAATTTCTCTTTTGTATCGTTAAAACAGGTCTCTTACAAAAAAGACTTAAAGATTTAGTTTAGATTTAGTTTGTGTTCAGTCTCATGGTACTAGACTGGATAGAGAAAAAGACTGCAGTCTCGCTTTAGGCAAAAGGCTTAAATGGGCAAGACTAAAGTAGGAGGCCAAATTACTTACCTCTGTCCATCTTTAATATTTTTTTTGTTGCAGTGCTCTGTTTTTAATAGGATTTATATAGTGGAGAGAGAGCATTGTATGAAGCATGATAGCCACTATGCTTGTAGAAGGCCGAAATTCACCTGAGAAGTTTCACAAGCTATTTTTAGTGAGGCTGAGCACAGTCCAATATCACAAGAGCATCCAAAGCTAGAACCGTAAAGCTGATCAGTGGTGCTATGTTTGTCTGCCTCTGCTTAAGTCAGTTCAGGCAATGGTAAGGTTTGCTGTGAGACTGAAGTTAGCAGCTGTGACGTTGGCTTGGGGGGGTTTTTTTGGCTTTTTGTCAAGGACTAAAACAACAGATCTTTATCACAAAGTTCAAATTGGATGGTTTTGCTTTGGTTCCCTGAGGGTCCTTTCCCACTTTTCTCATTTTTTTCTAGAATGTACTTGCTGAATTAGCCACTGCAGAGTGAACTCTCCTTGAGAAGCTAATCCTAGCTGCATTGCCTATGTAATTTGCCAAAAGAAGGCCTGGCAAATCAGCTAAGACATTGTTTCTACTAACTTGTCATCCTGTCTTCACTCAGTCTGTGTGAAATATCCAGTTGTTTTAGGATGCTTGGTCCCAACCAGGATCATTCTGAAGCTCTCTCTAAAAGAAAGAAATTTAAATGCACACAAATCATTATTTATTGTTAGTGATAAGATGTAGCCCTGCTATATGTCTCATGTAAGTTGAATTCAAGATTTAGTTAAGCACTTAGAAGAATTGTATATTTGTGTCCTCTCTAACTGTGTTCTGGACAGGTAATAACATTACAGGTCTGTAATCTGTTGGGGTTTATTAGATCACATGTATTAGTTTTAAATATTTTTTTCCTGGCTATGATTTGATAAGTTTGTGCCAATTATCAGCTCTTTCTAGTGATGTAACTAGAAGAGCACTGTATTTATCTTCTGCATTAGTTTGAGCATTCCGTTCAAACACGTTCATTACTTTCCGTGGGAGATAACTCTATGCAGTTACTGTTAGGTTTTGTAAAGTTCCAAGTTCTCAAGGAACTGTAACTTTCATAATATACCACCTTTACAGGGCCAGAATGGGCAGAAGAAATACCAGATCAATCTTAAAAGTAGTTCAGGACCTATCCATGTGCTGCTTATAAATAAAGAATCAAGCTCATCCAAGCCCATGGTGTTTCCAGTTCCCCCACCCGATGACCTTGCACAGCCCCCATCTCAACCTGCAGCTCCAGCAGCTCCCCTTAAACCTGCTACAGCTCCTCAAAATGCACCAGAACACCACAATCTGAACCAAGGACAAGAGTTACCGCAAACATCAGCTGCGGACACGCCGTCAGGTGGGTCCAGGGTTTTTCCTGCCTCTGATGGGTGAGGGAGGAAGGGCGCTGGAAGGAAGGAAGGAAGGAATTGTTAGAAAAGGTGGTAGATAAAGATTAAGAATTTGCATAGCACAGCAGCTGTCTGTTAAGAAAGCTTCCCAGGGGACTAGTAACAGCTCAGGAGGTTACTGAGAAGCCTCTTCCTCTTCTGTCTGGTGAAACAGAGTCCCCCCTGGTAGCTTATCATCTTACACCAAACAGGTTTTGGGTGTCATCCTGTTAATTATTCTGAGGTGCTTCTCCTGAATGCAATATGGAATGAAATTGCCAACCGCTGATGGAGTGTATGATTTGAACGTGTACCTTTTAATGAGACAGATAATACAGGCACCGGTTCCAGCTTTTGTGCCACAAGGTCACTTACCTTCTTCCACATAGCCACAGTGAGAGACTGCCTGAATATCAGGGTTTTTTTCATAATAGATAAAATATTTAAGAAAATGCTATCAGTATTACAGACTGCATTTCTGAGGGGTCCTGATTAAATTGTGCCTATGACTTTGGAAGAGGGAGACTCCTCTCGCTTCATCCCAAACATTGGTCATCTTTTCCTCAAAAGACAAAGCCGGGTGCAGGCTTTTTGTGTTCCCTTTTACTGTAACAGACTTGATAATGTGCCTTTCTGTTTTTGTAGACAACAGTGTGCAGCAGGACAGCACAACCCCTGCAGCTCCTTACTCCAGCCCTCCCGAGTCAGTGTTGTACCCCAGCCTTTCAGGAGATGTTGCCCAAGCTACAGCCGGCTCAAATGACTACCAGGGCTTGCTGCCCCTGGATGTTAACTGTATTCTCAAGCCAAACTCGTTCGACATAGCAAAGATGGAGGAGCCCACAGGTAGGAAGCAGCAGTTACTGTTTAAATGATTTTATTAGTTTCCTGAGCCCTTCTTTTTGCGCAAGCTACTGATGAGTTACACAGAAGAAAATATGAGCACTTTTCTCATAGAGGAAATGACAGACCTTTGTTCATCTCCTAATGAAGCCACTGAGCCAGCTCTGAGTAGCAAACTCATTTTGAGCAAAATACCTTTGCCACCCAATAAGCTTCATATGGCTCTAGGGTTAGAAGGGATCAGAGGGAGAAACATATCAGGAGAAACTGAGGGGTACAAAGGTGCACGTATTTTACAGGGACATGGCATGCTATCTCCAGAGCTCCTACCCTCCACGAGCCATACTGCACTTTGCAATTCAGTGTTTTCATGCAGAGAATACCTGTTGACTTCCATAAACACATGCTCCTGTCTTTCACAGGAAATATAAGTGGGGATATTATTGATGAACTCATGTCTTCTGATGGTAAGTATTTAGCATCTTTACTTTTCTAATAATCACAGGTAGCAGCGTGGCTTTTGTGTGAACAGCACTCTTGGTATGTGTGTGTTAAATCTGATGCCAAGAGTTGGTATGAAACTACTTCTTTCCCCTATACCGCCTCCTCTGTCTTTGTCATTCTTGTCTTTGCTCCCTTTTTGGTTGCAGTTTTATTTAACAACAGTTTAATTTAACAATCAAAATATGAAAGCCTTAATCCAGCAAGCATTTACATGCATGAGTAACCTACCAGTCCTTAATTCAGGAACACCAAAAGAACAGGCTGATGACTGGAGTGCTGCCTTGAAAAAAAAAAAAAATCTGGTTTAATTCTGTTCTGCCTCAGGCCTCCTGCAGGAGCTTAGAGTAAACATTGCAGAACATTAGATGGCTGCATGCAGACTGATACACGGGCAGCTGTGGTTCACTAACAGAACTGTCAAATGTCACCCGGTTCTGCTCTTCCACCTCGGTGGCCATATGAGTGCAGAACTGAACCACAGCGATTGAGTTCACGTGCTCCCTGCCTCTCTGCTGTGTCTGGCGGAGGTGCCAGGCAGGGGTGAATGTGGCTGGCATTGTTCCTCTTGCCCTGTAAATACGCTGCTGGCAGCAGCCTCTGCTAATAACCTGCCCTTCAAGCAGACAACCCCAGGGCTTATCCAGAAAGAACCGTGCAATTATTGAGATGGCATTATGTGAATGTGCCAATGCGTGGCTATAATGGAAACAGTCTCCACTTCTGGAGCAGGTACAGCACGCCCAGCTCATCTGCACTAGGTTAGTGTTCCTGAGGTGCAGCGTGAGGGCTGAGGCTTCTCTTCTTGCATTCCCTCCCCAAAGATGGTGTCAAACTGAAGTGCAGTGCACAGAGAAACTGCTAGCTTCCATTTTTCATCTGTAAAATAGAGATAATGGTAACTTCCCTACTTAATAAATAATTGATGTATGCAGTACTCTAACAAGACAAAGGAATATAAATTATGCTTTCCTGATGAAAGTTTCAAAAGCTGCTCAAGAGGTCCTTTGCTGCAGAAGGAGAAATTAAGGCCATATTCCAGAGTTATCGCTTCATGCCAACAAATTCACTTAAAATATTAAGCAAAAAATGTACATATGTCACTTACTGCTGTAGTTTGGAGGCAATACAGGTATTCACAGCGTGTATCCTAGCACGCTTGTCAGATTTAGCAAGACTGTTTTAATTATTAAGACTAACCCTGATACTGGTGATGACAAACATAATGAATTATGAGATAGGGCTGATATTCCAAAAGTGGTTTAATTTAAACTAAACTATTCCTGCTTTACAGTTTTTCCTCTCTTACGACTCTCTCCTACTCCCGGAGATGACTACAACTTTAACCTGGATGATAATGAAGGAGTCTGTGATCTCTTTGATGTGCAGATACTAAATTATTAGATATTGTGTCAACCAGACTACTTATCTACCTCTAACTATAACATTCTAGACTTCTTCATAACCTAAGTATTTGAATAATGAATGTATAACTTCTTAGTTCACTGACTCTGGGAGTATATTTCCTTTGCTTCCTTTAACTACTTCACAAAACAAACTCAACAACCAGAAAAAAGGGCTTTTATCAAATTCTGGCATGTTTTTTCACCTGAGTGTCTTCTGTGTAATACAATTATTTGGACTTTTGTTTAGTAAGAAAAGTGAAAATGCTTTATAGCCTTTTGATCATTTTTTTAAAAATGATTAGGCTTCTTGCTCACGGTTAACAGCATTTTCTTTGAAGCTTTACTGCCAAGAAGCTTTCTATTTTTTTTTTTTAACCTTTCAATCAATTTAAGCTTTCACTGCCAAGCTGAAAAGTGAAGGATATCAACTTGAGTTATGCTAAATTGTTTCAGTGAACCAATTTTGTGAAGTGCCTTCTGTTTTAGCACTTTAAGTTTCTCACACTGACTTCTGACATTCCACTTTCCTAGATGATAGGAAAGGTCTGTTTGTAGTTTGTATTAAAGCGTGCCAATACTTGTATATTAACAAGATTTTTTTTTAATAAAATTGTACAAATAAAGCCATCAGTGTTTTTGATCTTCACTTCTTCCAATCCCTTCGTTGTCCATTATGCATTACAACTGAGATAACAGGTTTGTAGCAGCATCCACGTTTGCTGGTTCCTCTTCCAGGTGTGTGGAAACCTGAAAAAAATGAATTACCGTTTAAAGTAGACAGCAATATCTTTTTTTTCTCTGCTTGAAAAAAACAAAAAAGGCAAAACTTGTTGCCTGGGGACTAGTTTGTCTTTACATATTTTATTTAGGCTAATTTTGCAGTCATAATTCAATAATTCGGAGGACTACAGCATTCACTAAACTTGAAAGATAAGCAGGTAATACTTTATGCTGCAGGAGAAAGACATCATGCTGGTAACATAGCATATGTGGCCAAATGGAAATAGCCTCAGCTTTTAGTCCAGGAGATGCTCTCAACAACATAATTCTGCAGTGATCAAATCAGCATTACGTCATGTACAGCCCTAGCAGCACATGAGCAGGGATACAGTCCCAATTCCTGTCTGCATGCAACAGCAAACCAGCAGGGATAATAGCGCCAGTGGCATCAGCTGCCTTGAAACTCCTCCTCGGCCTCATCCTGTGCGTGTGGAATTGTCACCTACGTTTCATTTTTCCCTCAGCCTCTCCTTAAGGTATTTGACACTCATTCTGCCGCTCCCAGCCATACAGAAACTTGATCACCCCAGGCACAGTATTATTAATAAAACTTGACTCATGTCCACTTTTCCCAACTCCCTCTGTTTTCCCCAACAGCCAGGATGGATTCATCTGTACTTTGTCCTGGCCCACTGTTTTCCCTCTCCCCCAAACCATGCCCAGTACATCACGGAGTCAGCATAAAGAGTTTATACAGAGGTTGTCTGCAATTAAATTATTTGAATTACTTCTTGCTCAAGACAGCATGTAGCCCTGTTTACCACAAAGGAAGATGAGTGAAACACTGTCTTGAACCCTAAGTGCTACAGGCAAGAGCTCTAGTACAGAAATTGTTTCAGGTGTTTGTACTTCTGATGAGGGAATATGAAGGCTTAGGAATCGGCATGCAGAGCTGTTTGGTTCAAAGCACTATCAGGTGCTTCAGGCAGGGGAACAGCAAAGTTCATCCTTACTTGCTGTGTTTATTTGTGTTGAGGCATAAGTCTCAAATCAAGGGGCTAGAGCTGGAATTAACTTTTAAAAAATCAATTAAAAACCAGCTAGAACATAATTTGGAAATATGTTTTGGAAGTTATGTAGCACTTGAATATGCTAAGCAAATTTCAACATTACCACACCACTGAAATGAATAAAGCTGGATTTGCAGCTTTAAAGCAACTGTATGATTTGCCTGCAGTCTTAGAGCCAGAACATAATACTTTGAACATGCATTTACCTCCTCAGATTTTTACAAAGGGCAATTACCTTCTGATTCTTCTGAGGTTCTGCTGCAGTGCCTTTTGATATCTGCTGTATTTCTTTCTGAACTTCAGCAAATGCTTTATTTATAGTGCTAGTTTTTTCAGCATTCCTAATGTTTATCTGGGAGAAAAAAAAAAAAGACACATTAGTATTTTTAAGTGAAATTCCACTGGCATGTGAAATTGCACCACTTTTGTACAGCTAATATACAGGCCGTGTTATATGCATATCTTCCAAAATTGCTTTTTAGTAGGTATGTTTTTAAACTTTAGTTTACCTATTACTTATCATCAAGTCAGGTACTACTAATGTTCAAATAAATTGAAAATTGTGAAAGCAGCTAAACTTGTTCTATTGGAAAGGGAGCCCATAGAGATCCAGAAACAGAACACAGAGAAAACAAAAGCCAGGCTGCAGACAGGCCCTGCTGTGCCACCCTCAGCTCATCTTAGGGGAGTGGAGTTCCAGGAAGGGCTCCTTCCTTCATTTGTAAATGATCTTACCATTTTGAATTCCTTCCAGTAATTTGCCTTTCAGCATCACACCTTGCATTCCTACTTGTTCATGCTGTAGGTCTATCAGATTTTGCTATGGTATTTAAAGAAAGTTCCATGGCTGCAGCAGACGACACGTATCTGGTCCCTGGAAACCTCAGCCTCACTTACTAGCCCAAGTCCACCTTCCTAAGTTATTTCAGCAAAGCTGCTTACTTTTGAAGGGGAAGAGCTAAGGCATGGATACGTTCTGTGCTCTGGGGACAATAACCCATGGTGGAGGAGCAGGGTGGACATATGGGGCCATCTGCGCTTTCACCACTGCAGCAAATTTAAATTCAGGTGTTCTCAGCATTAGCACCTGTTGCTTCTGAAGCACCAAATCTGAAACAGATCGTAGCCAGATAATGGCCTATTACATTGCAGATGCTCCAGAAACACGTTCATACATCTTCAGGCAACCCCAGTTTTCAGGATACCAGCTGCTGTTCCCTGTAATTCATCTCTCACCACTTTACACAGGGAAGCAAACTGTGAATGCTTACACATACTCATTTCATTTTCAAGGCTTCCATAGTTTCAGAGCACGTATGCATTCACAATAATTCCATTTATTCTAAGTGACCAAGAGAACCAGTAGTAAAAAAACAATAGCAAGAGGCTGGTAAAACAAGCCTACTCAGATTAGCTTTAAATTCATAACAAGCTGTACAGTGACACAAGAAATATGGACTCAGCTCCTGGTGCAAATCAGAGTGGATGGGACTGTGGGCAACACAATTTACAAAGAGCTCAGGTTTCCCATGAGGGCTTGTTACCATTTTCCAGCTTCACAAGGGTGCTAAAAGGATCCAGTTAGTTTTAAATCCCAGTATCCTTAGCTCTTCTGGGAAGACACTGCCATAGAAAGAGGCTCTGTAGCTAACATGTTTCTACATCTAAAGTTGTTTGAATAGTTATAATGTGCCTTTAACTATTAAAGAATAAACCTAATTTAACAGTTTTTTCTGAGCATCTTCCTATACTGCGTAATGATAAGTAGATCCTCAAAGGCTTAATGAATTAAAGAATCCAGCATCAAACACAGAATAAAATTTTACTCTTAATAAGTTGCTTGCTTTTCATGAATATGTTTTTAAACCTGTTTCTCCCTTTATTATACAGAACCCTCCAGACTAACTGGAGATGTGACGCCAGCAGTGTGAAATTGTTTGTTACGTTCCTGTCTGTCTACCAGATTAACTTGTCAAGTGGCTTTAGCTTCTAGGAGAAAACTGAAAAGGGGCTTTTAATAGAGATGCTCTTTAACTCTGTTCACCCAGATGGCAATTAAATCTGAAGGGAACAATAAGCCACTAACTTTCTGCTTTTACTATCAGATGTCCTTCTAGAGGGACCAGCTGAACTCTCAGCAGATGGCACAGGTCACACTGGAGGGAGGGTTTGGGAAGAAGATACCGCAAAGAGACTTCCAGCTACCAAAAGGAAAACTCTTGGTTAGATCACCCCCGTCCCTCTTCCCCTGCATCACTCCCAGCCACACAACCGACTCTTTCCCTGCCCCAGGCTGTGGTGCTCACCAGACACTAAAATGGCAGAATTCTATTTTTGCTCATTTGTAATTGCAAAAATAGAACTGTGTGTTAAATCAACTCACAGAGGGTTTGCAGAGCATCACAGCCCATCTAAGGTGTTAGAAGGGGGAAAAGAGGAATTAAAACAGCAGTGTGCATGCTTAGATTTGTTCACTGCTTTTCACTGACATGGTTTTACTTGACAGCTGAGACAAACAGTGTCTGGATCAGAAAAGGCTCCATCCTTTCTGGTTCTCCGTCCCCAAATGGAGGCACTCATTCATAATTATGCTTGTTCAACTCACCAACCCAGCAAAGAAAAAAATGCAAAATACATTTTTAATTGCTTGTGCTGCTGACTTAGCAAGTTAGCATCAAGGCGAGCTGTGAAAACAAAGCCCGGTAAAGGGGCGTGGGGTTGGAAACATGATGGAAAGGTGCAGGACTTCACCTTGCAGTATGTGTGTCTAGTGATTTAGACCAAGCAGTTTTGTTAAATCGTGCTCTGAATCGCACCAGCAGTGACGCTGCAAGGGTGGTATAATAAACATAGACTCGTTGAACAACTGATGTCTTCAGCATCGCGTTCCCCAGGGCACCCCGAGGTGCCATCAGGTTCCTTCTAAACGACCCCTCAAGGAGGACAGCTGCAAGTCTTACATGGCGAATGCTTGCGGGCAGTTAGTAAAATAAACTGGCTGCGTTTCTCTTCTTGAACATCATGACATCAACATATGAACGGCATTTTCAGGTGGAAATCGTGTGCTTTGCCATTTCGCACCCAGAAGAATATTTGCCCGTGGAACTGCTCTATTCAGCCGGACGCGAGCGCTTCCTCCGCGCCGCAGAGGCGGCCTCGGAGGGGCAAAGGCCGCACCGGCCCGGCCCGGAGCGAACCCGCGGGAGCCCCGCGGCCGGACTGAGGCCCTCCCGCCGGTGGGAGCTACCCCGGCGCTCCCCGGGGCGAGCCGCCGCCTCCTCCTCCTCCCCGCACCACTCACCTGCTTCAGCCCGGAGGTGACGGGCCGCGCCTTGCCCTTGGCCTTGGCCTTGACGGCGCCGCTGCGGGCGATGCGGAACACGCTGGCCGCCTTGGCCGCCCGGCCCCGGCTCTTCCCCATGGCGGCGGGCCCGTGACGTCACACCCGCGCGCCGGGGAAGCCGCCAATCACAGAATCACAGAACGTCAGGGGTTGGAAGCGACCTGGAGAGCTCATCCAGTCCAATCCCCCTGCCGGAGCAGGAGCACCCAGATGAGGTCACACAGGAAGGTGTCCAGGCGGGTTTGAATGTCTCCAGAGAAGGAGACTCCACAACCCCCCTGGGCAGCCTGTTCCAGTGCTCTGTCACCCTCACTGAGAAAAAGTTTCTTCTCGTATATAAGTGGAACCTCCTGTGTTCCAGTTTATACCCATTGCCCCTTGTCCTATCATTGGTTGTCACCGAGAAGAGCCTGGCTCCATCCTCGTGACACTCACCGTTTACATATTTATAAACATTAGTGAGGTCACCCCTCAGTCTCCTCCAAGCTAAAGAGACCCAGCTCCCTCAGCCTTCCCTCACACGACAGATGCTCCACTCCACCGCCTTCGTTGCTCAATGCCCCCACAGCGCTGTCGCTGGGCGGCCGGGCCGCGCGGGGCCGGCAGGGGGCGCTGCGATCCGCTGCCCGCTCGCCTCTGAGCGGCCCGGGCCGGCCATTCAATCCCAGCGACCCCCCCAGCGAGCCCCTGGTCCCGCTGTCCCCAGGCAGCTGCCGGCACGGGAAAGCTGAGTTCTCTGCTCGTGCCGCTGCTGACCGCCGAGTGAGACACCACGGTGCCGCAGCACATGCGGGACAGTCCCGAACACACAGGGCTTGGAAAACAGACGAACAAACTCTAGTGGGTTATTGGAAACCCTTCTGTCTATGGGGTGCATCTTCTTGCGGCCAATGTCAAAGAGAACGGCGGGAGGGGCCCAGGAGAGCCCGCAGCAAGGCCGGGCGGCAGTGCTCGCTCCGCTTTACTTTCGGGGGTTGTGGCGGGGAGAAGTAACCCCAGAAACAAACGCTTATTTCCCCGTCTTTCTTCGCCGCGCAACTCCCGGCACTTGCGGGAAGGTGGCTGACGGAGCCGTAACACCTACTGTGTCGGAGCGGTCCCTTGCGCGGTGGCACCGCAGCCGCCAGCGAGCCGCTGCCCCCGGGCCGCCCCGACGGCGCTGGGGCTGAGAACCGGCACGGGGGGGCCGGGGCCGGGCTGCGCGGGCGCGGAGCGCTGCAGGCGCCTTATCGGCGTCCGAGCATCGGGGCGTCGCCGCCCGTTGCCTTCAAAGCGGGCGGCGGTGACGGCGCGGGCGCCTCTCCCGTCCCGTCCCGTCCTGTCCCGTCCCGGCTGAGACCAGAGCCATGCTGCACTGGGGATACGACGAGCACAACGGTAGGGCAGCAGGGGACGGCGGGCGGGGGGTCGGGGGGTGGCCGCCGTGCTCCCCGCGGGGCCGTCGAGGCGGCCCGAAGGCAGGTCCCGCGGGTGGCTGCGGCAGCTGCCGAGCCCATGGGCAAGCCGAGGGAGCTGGAATGCTGTCGAGGCTTTGCGACGTCAGACCGAGCAGATTTTTGTCTCGAAGTGATTGCAAGTCTGGCTGCTGCGAGACGTGTTTCATGCGTGCAGCCTTGCCTGCCCGAGTCGGGTGGGAGGTTGGCTCTGATTTGGAAGCTGGTGTGCTTCATTCCCTGTAGCGATATCGTTTGCTGGTCTAGTCAACCAGGTGCGTGTACGCATGGAGTATTTATTAGACGGTCACACTGACCAGAGCTGCTTTTATGGCAGTGCCTTTCTGGCTCTGGCTGTGTTCTGCTCTGTTATATGGTGGGAAATACCAGGTACTAGACTCAGTCATTTGAATGCATAACTATGCACCTGAGAGGAGATACTTTTGGATTTCACTTGTTTCATGGTTTCCTTAATCTTGTTGGTCTTTGAAGTCCCAAGATGTGCTCATCAGCACACTTAAAGACTTTCTTCTGTTTTGCATTGTAAGTCATGCAAACGCTGCTCCTGTGTGCAGACTGGCTCGCAAGTCATGCAAGTAGAACTGAAAGTGCTTTTGTAGATTGAGAGAGCCAGCTCTGATAAAGTAGATAGAACAACTTATGTTGTCTGTTATAATACAGAGAAATAAATCATCGTGATAGTAAAAGGAGAAAGCTATATATTTGCATATATTAAGGTCTATAGGAGTATGTTTTGTTTATATTATTACTTGGACTTTGGAATACTGTTTGCGCAAGTACTACCTTTCCTGCCTGGTCCTTTGGTTCAATCTTTTCTGGATGGGTATACTTTTCCTGAAAAACTGGGTGGTGGTGGATTGCAGCAATGTTGCAATGATTAAGCTTGTTATCTATGGTTGTGCAGTCTCCTCTACCCCTCCCCTGAAGACGTAAATTGGTCTTGTTTTTCAATTTTGTTTCTGCATATGTTTTCCAATAGTGCTGTGGACTTTACCTGCACTGTCCAGATAAGCAGCTCACTTTCCCTCCTTTATCCTATCTCTCCTCCTTTGCTATTCTCGACTTCTAGGAAGGGGAGGGCACCAGAATTTCTATCGGGGTGGCCCTGGACCTTGCTTGAGGCCCCATTTCTCCTATGAAATTCTGTTTACTGGCTGATAATGTATTTGGGGTAGAGTCTGGCTTTCTCTGTCCTCTCCTGAAGCTGCCGGCAGCTGGGGTGGGTAGTTCCTCGTCAGTTCATCCCCTTTTCCCCTTCCTCTCCCAAGCAACTAATGGTGAGAGGCGTGGATATCCAACACCTTACTGCTCTTCCCTGGCATCAGTTTTATTTCTCAGCTTTTTCTCCTCTTATGCATTTGTTTTATTGGTTTTGCTTATTTATCGTTTCACTGAATAGCAGATGCAGGAGATTGCTCTAGTTCTTGAAAAATGTCGTTGCTCTGCATGGTCCTGAATAGTTTCGCCGAGACTAAGATTAGTTTTTGCAACTAAGGAGACAGAAATAAAGTAAAATTAATTAGGTGGGGTGCAGTTATATATTAAAGTTGGTTTCATAAAGAGTTGGAAAGACATCTGCGTTCACTCTGAGTTCTGCATTTGTTACTCACCGTGATAAAAGCAGTAATAACCACAACATAAATCATTACGTGCATAAAGTAAACTGTCAAATATTACACATACGTGTTTGCATATGTGGTATATCTGTGTATAAGGACATGGTCTGACTGCTACACACAGAATTAAATGTTCTTCTCTGCTTTGATGCATGTATTTCTGAAATGCAAAGAGGCGTTGTTTTATTTTTATACAAACCTTGGTCTGTGTTTTCTCGCCACTGTTCTTGCCTCACAGTTTTGATGGTGCTTCTATATGGAGGCATAATACTTAGGTCTTGAAAAGTGGCTTCAGTGTGGCATCATGCATGCTTTTCTTCACAGAATCATACAATGGTTTGGGTTGAAAGGGACCTTAACCATCATCTGGTTCCAACTCCCCTGACGTGGGCAAGGACACCTTCTACTAGAAGGTGCTGCTACTTAGCTGTTCAAGGTTCCTGTGAAGAGGGAAATGTCCTCACCCTTCACAGAAACAGTCCCCTTAGTTAACTGGGGAATTGCCTTAGTTAAAAGACAAATTGAGAATCAGTTGCCTTTGGTTTACTATTTTTTAAATTAAATTTATGGAAAATGCTTACGTGTATTGTGTTTTACTGTAAACATCTCTTGGTCTAGTTGCAACTCGAACACTGAGATATTTTATAAATAAAAAGGGATACAGCTTCCTTATACTATTTATTTATCTAAGTGTAATTACATATTTTTGCTATCTGCTTTAAAAAGAAGCACTTAATTTTACCCATTATGAATTTCCTATTGTTTTTATTAGAGCTAATCTTTTTGTAACCTAATATGCAACTACATTACTTGCAAACCTAACTTTAAGCATTTTGTATATGATGAACTGGGCAATGGATTCTCTTCAGGAATAAAGGAGGATGTGATCCTGCAGAGGCCAGACCATACGAAACTAATAAGCTTTCTGCAAATAATAGCAAACTTTAAAAAAAAAAAAAATCCACTTTTCCACCTATGCAGAACCACAGAATAGTTGGGGTTGGAAGGGACCCCTGGAGATAATCTAGTTGTACTGTATTTATGCAAGCACAGAGGCTCACTGCAACTCAACCAGATGCTGCGATGTCTCTGCTGGGCTTGTTTCAAGCTAATTTTGCCTTTTTAAGAAACACATCACCTTTAACTCCAGCTGGGTGTAAAAACACCGCTTTTAGGTGCTATAGCGAGTTGCATTTCCTGACAAACTCCTGCCTGCCTTCCTTATGAGGTGTAGTTTGTGAACTGAATTATTTGTGTAATGCTGGTGGGTAATATAAGTAGCGATAGTCTAATCTAAAAGTGACAGGGGTGTGCATCGCATTTGGCGACTCTGTGTCCAAAATAAAGGCATGCAATCTTCAGAGCAGATGATTTTTTTTTTTGTCCTAAATATTCGTTGCAACGGCTTATTTTGGTTTTTTGTTTTGGTTTTCGTTGGTTGGTTGGTTGGTTTTGTTGGGTTTTTTGTTGTTGTTGTTGTTGTTTTGTTGTTGTTGTTTTTGTTTTGTTGTTAAGAGCTACTAGGTAATCTCCTCTAGCAAAAGAACGTTTTCCCATCAACAGGAGGGGATTTCATAAGTTCAAAAACTGGTATATTTAATCATGTTCCTCCAGTAAATTAAAAAATGAAGGGAGATGAACTGGTGAGTTACACTTTCTTGGGTATGTCTTACAGTACATATCTAGGAAATTAAACTGCACATTATGTTGAGATGGAGGCGTATAATTCAGGTCCGAATTCAGGAGAAATTTTCACCCTGGAGATCCCACTGCCTTGAATCTGGTTGTATGGCATGTGTTTGAGCATCTCTTTCAACTCTAATGACTTATTTTCCATCAGTAATACACAAAGCTTGCTTTGGAATGGGATCCATAGTCATCCACAGTTTTCGTAGAATGGTAAGAGTAGGATAATTGTATTAGGTTGCTGGTAGATAATCTAGTAAGGAATACCACTTGATATAACTAAGTTGTGCAAAATAAGCTGAATTTTATTGATCATTTCTTGTATATTTTGAAAAGTCAGATTTCTGGCAGTCTTATGTTACTGACATATGTTTACTCACCAAAGCAAAAGATTATTTTGGTCATCTGAGCTAAGGACAAGTACAAAAGCAAGTACAATGTCTTTTTAGAACTGAAGTTTACTGTTGAAAAATTAGCTAATGCCAGAATCACAGCCTTGGTTCCCCTTTTTGGCACATTCATATTTATGAATGCAAATCATTCATATTATTTGCTGTACAATAATTGTTGCTGACACACAGCAATAGGACAAAGTAGTTAAGCACGTAAATATATTTTGCCTTTTCTCCAGTTTAGGAATATCGTAAGCATTAAAATTAAGTAGCAATAAACTTTTTCTAAGCATCCTAAATAACAGCATTTAGGTATAAATGACGGAGTGGTTCTTCAATTAATAAAATTGTGCATTGTATCTCTAACTACAAGGTGCTAGAACCTAAACACAATTAAAATTTTATCATATGCTAAACTATATGTAATTAAAATATTGAATAGCTTTGATGACCGTTTGTGAAATGAGAAGAATTAAATTTAAACAACTTTGTATTTCAAACCAGTAGGATTTTTATCTTCTCTCTTAGAAGCAGTTCGCTTAATGAGTTTAGTTAACAAAGTTATTAACAAAGTGACTTTTTAACAAACTCAAGACTGAAGGCCTTTGCCTTTGTTCTGCCTGAGGTTTGAGTCTTAGGCTGGTCTGTACAAGCTACTCCTTCTCTCTCCCATTTTTCGGTGCTGCCCCACGGCGCCCTGGGACGCTCCCCTCCCTGATTTACTGCAGGGGCGCTTGGGCTATTTTACCACCTGTGAGTTTCTGAGCTATGTTCACTCCTTTTGAAGTCAAGGAGAGAAAACTATCTGACAACTTTTGATGTTAGGCTATTAATCACAGCGTAATACATTTTAATCCGTTTTTTGTCATCCATGTTTACTTAAGTGCTGAGCCATCCAGAAAGACCCAAAACAACAGGCTGATTTTTAGACTGAGATCAGTTATCTTCAGTACAGGAAGTTATGAGATTTCCAGTGATGTAGATTTTACAAGATCAGATTCTGATGCTCATATTTAAGTTTTTCTTATATCCAGTTTCTCATAGGTGGTTTATTATGCTTCTTACCCATTATAAGCCTGGAGGAAAAACAAGTGCTATGCTCTGTATAACACTGAAAGATCATTAGCTGTGCAAACTTTTCCCTTTTCCTTTTCCCTTACCCTGTTTTCCATCCTTAATCTTGTTTGCTGTCTTTACCTTATAGAATATATTCCCCAAGCAACTTCTTGTTCCTGTTTTTCTTCTATGGCCTCTTTTTGTGTTGTTTATCATCCAACTGTGATTCAACAGTGACACATATGTTCTTACTGAGGACTCTCTGATGTTTGGTAGATAAGAACAGACACCTCACACATCTCATCAATGAAGCTCTTCTTACTCTTTTAGAATGACATTTGCCATTTTTCTCATACCTGTATTGTTGATTTACAGAGATAATGCTTTTCAACTGACTTTTGGCTTAGCTTGCATGGAGAGAAGAAGGTTAAGCCAGGATCACTAGTATTGTTTAATAGCTTCTTTAGTGTTTTAGTTTCTAGCAAACCCTGGTGAATGGTGGTGCAAGTCTGTGTTGGGAAGATCTGGAGGTAGTAGAAACCCAAACTTTACGTAGGCAGCACTGTCGTGAGTGTTCCTGTTCTTTGCTGATTTTGTCAGCGCTACATTAGAGTGTGGGTGTGTTGTAGCAGCTGGTTTGCAGGGCTGATGGGCTGGGAGGAGGCGATGGTTGTGCAGTGATGCTCAGGTTACAGGCGCTGCCATCAGGCCCCAGGAGAGTCACCACTCAACCTTTTTATCTTTTTCGACATCTCCCCATTTCATTCAGAAGATGAGTTCTCAGGTCTTTTGCAGCCAGTGACTAAGGTATATTAAAAAAAAACCTTAAAAGCAGGGATTTTGGATAGATAAGAGGTAATCCTTAAAGACGTGAGACTTGATATTAGGCAAAAATAGCATGTCCAAAATTTATTGGGGCACAGTGCCTGTTGGATATAGGATGCTTGATTTGAATGAGCATTTTGATGGATATGTCTTGTGCGTAGTTGAGTATTAACTGTGAATAATTAAATATCTACCTACAGCATGTGGCCTTGTTCAAAGGCCAAATACCATGAGATACACCATGCAAGGTAGATAAAGGTGTCCTGAGAGCTGCTCTTGCAATGTGGTGCAGCGAAAGCAGCTGAGTATTTTCATCTGGGTTTTTTGATGCACCCTTTTTGAATTTAAAAGACGCAACCGAGAAAAATTCAAGCAGCGTTTTCTTTCATATGAAGCAGGGTGCTGCCATGAACTTAGACTTCTCCTCCAATGCGTTGCAGGGCCTGCCCACTGGAAGGAAGTTTTTCCTATTGCTAATGGAGACCGTCAGTCACCCATCGACATCAAAACTGAGGAAACCAAGTATGATCCTTCTCTCCGCCCTCTAAACCCCAATTATGATCCGGCTTCTGCTAAAATCATCCTGAACAACGGGCACTCCACCAGTGTTGAGTTTGATGACACCGTCAACAAATCAGGTTTGTTCCTTTTCCGTCATGCTGTGTTGTCTTCTACTATTTCCACAACAGAGCGTAGACAGCCTGGGCAGCTCTTGCTGCTGGGTATGAACTTCTCATAAACAGTAAGGTTTTGCTCCTTCACATGAGAGATTCCTTTTTTTTTTCCCTGTCTTTCAGCATGATACAATGTAGGAACATATTTGGACATGAGTTTGAGGTTGCATTTCTGGGAGTGTACTAGGATTCCCTTCACACAAGGATGGTTAGTTCCACCCCAACCACCTAGAAAGCGCCAGGCCCCCTGTTTGAACAGTATTATGTATGATTTTTCAGGTGCTGCTCTCTCTCTCACTGCAGATGAATCCTTTGTGTCTCATTACAGGTTCATTCCAACTGAAACGCTCAAGTCTCTTATCTGACTTTAGCTGCAGGTTTGGTTCTATATTTTCTCCTTTTTTTACGATCCATACGTGGACATGTTGTGTCAGGAAAGAGCCAATACAGAACAAATGAAATATATCCCAAGTGATCCCTTTTCTTCTCTGAAAGTTGTTATTGTCCCTGTCTTTTCTAGGAGTATGTAGCTTCCTTTTCTGCAAGCAATAATTTTTAATTAGAAATTCTCTGGTTTAACACAGTCTTTGTAATGTTAGTGCCTTCATCTTTAAAGCCTTCTCTTGGATAGTAGGCAAGCTAGCACACCTTGCTGTGAAACTGTAGGAGTGCAGTTTCTATGAGCAATAAAATCCTTTTGTGGTTGCATGAGGCTTAGCTGAGGATCCAAGCCCACATGGTGCATTCACAAGGGCCAGAGCCAGAGGAGGACTAATTGGTGATCACTCTGTCCATTAGTCCTGAGGAACTATTGGCTTATAGTGGCAACAAGGAGAGACCTAGATGGAGATAACATCATACTTTGCTTTCCCAGACAGTCTTAGTTTAATTCTTTCGTTTCCTGTTGATACAAGCAACATCAGATGTTGCTTGACACTCATCCGCTGACCATCAGTGACCTGGTCTGACCTCGTGTGTGTCAGATGCCACGGGACTTCCCAGAATCAATCTCTGCTTCAAGCCTAGTAGGTGTGGGTGGACCAAAGCACATCTCTTAGAAAAACATACAATTTTGATTTCAAAATTTCCAGCGATGACGAACCTACCACAGCCCTTGGTAAGTGGTTCTAGTTGTTAATTACACTCACAATTAAAAATAATCGAAATCACACATTCTTTCTGGTGCGAGTTAGAACCATTCAACCTTTAAACTCCTTTTCTTTTTTCAAAAAAAGCAATAAACATGAATATGAACACACCAACAACCTTTTCCACTTTCTAACTCCATCCATGAAGTGACAGAGCCTGAACACAGTACTTATTTCTGTAGGCTTACACCGATACCAAAGCGGTGGTAATGTGATCCTCTTCTAACTGCTTTCCTCGGGCTGTATCTCCAAAGATATAGTTCGTGTTGTGGCAAAGCACTGGCAGGTGTTGATCAGATAATTAACAAATGTAATCCCCAGTCTCCTTCAGGAGACTCCGTATCTTCTTTGTGTGGACTAGATTCTTCAGTTCACATATATGGCTTTAGATTTTCACCATTGTTATGCCTTACTTATCAAAGAATTCAAGTCCTGTATCCATAAACTGAGTTATTAGCTATTTTCCCTAATATTTGTCACTGACAAATTTTATCAGTAATGCTTTTGTTTTCTTTCAGGTCATTGATCAAAAAATACTGAATTTCCTAGGGCCAAAATTTGGCCTCTGGGGCACCCTTGTGAAGTAAGCACTCTTGGCATACGGTGTTTTTATGAAAAAAAAAAAAAAATGGTACTAAATACATTAGCATCTTTTAGTACTTTATTAACTGACTTTCATATGAACTATTTATTCACTTTGGCCAGAACTGAAACTTGACTGTCAAGTCTGTAAGTGTTTGTGTAATTCTGTTTATCCTCTTTGGTACCACATTATCTCCATTCTCTGAAATTGGTCTGTTGATGTTTCAGAGGCCTCTTCTTCCAGCTGTCTTCAAACTTTGAGATACTGATATTTGCATTAAATAGCTTCTGACTAACCTCTTCCCTAATTACTGTTGGAGTAGAAGGGTTTTGCCATCACCATATGATGTGATCCAAATACATCATGAGGCTATTTTCCACATTTTTCAGCAGAGGTATTTCATTGAATGCTGATGCATTTCTACATAATTGTCTTCCCGCAGCCAGTTAGAACACCAGTCATTACACATTTCTAGGATCATTTGGCTCCACGTTTCCACTCCTTGAAAGAAGGAATTTGTTTGAGGAGTGCCATTTCCCCATCCCCTTTGTTGACTAGGTTTATAAGCTCTGTAAAAGCGTGGTTTTGAGCTAGAATTTTTAAGGAGGTCAGATATTCTTCCCCACAGATAAACAGTTCCCGTTCCTTTTCATTAGCCTGGCTGCTTCTGTTAGCAGATAGGCAACTTAAGAAATCTTCTTTTATCTTTATTTGCTAGTATTTTGTTCCTAAAAAAGTTTAAATTTTGCACTAAATCTAGAAGAGAGAAAAATTTACCATTGTCCTCCCAAGTGCTCTTAATTCAAAAGCCATCTGGTTAAAGCTCCCATACTTTCCCCTTAAAATCTCTATAACGAACCAGTAAACCAGCCCAGTCTAATTCCCAAACCCTCAGAGGAGATATGGAGCCAGGAGAGTGGGGTTATTTGTTTTATGATGAATACAGAATCTTTCTGAATTCAGGCCTCTGTGCAGAGATGTTTTGGTTCCAGCTCTGATTAGAAAAATATGAGCACTTGCAGAAGCAAAACAATAAAAAGCCCACCCATATGTGTGTTAAGTCAAAATAAATGGCTAATTGAGTGTAAGTAATGTTGCAATTGTACAATGTATATGTAGTGTTGGTTTCATTTTATTTACGTTAGTATATGCCCTTTTTCTCAGACTTCAACCTTGTGTAACTGGATCTAGTTGCAAATGAAGGAAAGAGCCTTGAAATTTTTTTAAGCTCCACCAACTTTCCTCCTAATTTCAAATAGAATAAATTCTGTGCACATTATGTTTTACCGATCCTGCCCTTTATTCATAAAACCTGTATTCTAGACTAAATTTCTTAGTGAATCTTTTATATAATTCAAGAGGGGAAAACACTTGCAAGATAGAAATGTTTTCCCGTCTTCTGAGAAATATCCAGCCCATAGCAAGACAAACCTGCTGGTAACAACAAACCCTTTAGTGGGCTGTAATCCACTAATCTACACATAAATGCAATTTTGAAATTCAGATTCTGGACAAGTGGGGGTTTCTGCAGTTCTTCAAAGGAATGGGAAGCCGTCCGAGACCGCGTTTGAGAAGGAGGGGACTGGCCGAAGGCTGAAGTCTGGTGTGGGGTTAAGAGGATGTGGGTTGGGGCTCCCGTTCCTGCGGTGAAGCCTTGTCCTCTGCTTGGGTTTCAGTGCTGACCGGGGGGCCGCTCAGCGGGACCTACAGGCTGCGCCAGATCCACTTCCACTGGGGATCCAACGACGAGGCCGGCTCGGAGCACACGGTGGATGGGATGAAGTATGCGGCGGAGGTAAGGGTTTTTCTCTAAGCTTGTGACTCGTTTTCCATTGTGGGAATGATGTTGCCCCTCCTCTTCCCGCTCTTTGTTCTCCCCCCATTTTGCTGAAAGACAGGATGTCTTCCTGAAGTGTTACGTGTTTGGTCCTTTCTCAAAAAAAGAATATATTTGAAAGCTTTGGAGAGGATTAAAAAAAAAAAAAGAGTACAGAAGACAAGAGCTTGATAAGAGCAAGATTTAATGTTCAAGAGCTACCTTAAACTTTGTCTTTCACTGTCTCTTCCTTGGAGAACATTTTCAAAGTCAGCTTCAGTTACAAACCGCAGAATTATTTGATCTGGGGCCTGTGCAGTGTACAATTTACGCAAGACTTAGGAGAGTTGCATCTTGTGGTGCGCTTAGCGATGTGATGGTTATGACTTTCTTGGAGAACCGCAGCTGAACACCGGTGGGGTGCCTGCTGGAGGTGCAGCCTTTCGGTGGAGGCAGCGTGCCCCAGGCACTGGAGCAGCCCCTGCTCGGGCAGGGACAGTCCGCTCCTGCTCTGTCTCCTCCACTGCGTTTGAGCAGTCTGGAGCAAAAAGTATTCAGTATCTGATTCCTCTGTGCAGACAGAAGTAACATGGAGTGTTTTGATGAGACTGAGGTCTTTAGCAAGAAATAATTCAGACAGCGAAGAGTTTTCTGGGGTTAAAAAGAAGTAAAAAGTATAAAACTAAACGGTAATGGACAAATAAAAGACATAATGCTAAAGAAGAAAAAAAAATTGTATGCACAGTGGTGTGATCAGATTTTACTGGAAATGCTATAAGAGATAATGGTCAGAAAAAAAAAAATCGGTTTTCTAAAACTAATGGGGAAAAGTGACATTTGCAGTGTTTAAAGGCTTATGTTTTCCACAGGAACCAGGTGAGATGGAATATAAAGAATTAATAGAGGTGCTTTAAAACCATTAAGTACCAAAACCAAATTTCTAGCTGAGAAAATATAAATATGTTTCCCATCTAAGAAACCAAATGGAAGGAGAAAATATCTCAGAATTTCTAGCCAGTCTAAAAAGCTTTCCATTACCCATTGGTTGGGTAACCCTCCACAAGAAGCTCTCTAGATGGCACTTTGGCTTTGGGATAAGAAACCCAGTATTAAGATCAAGTCTTCTGAGCATTGTTCACAAAAAAGAAAACACCTCAGAAGGAGACATGAAGATGGTTTCAGTGCTCACCTTTATAAGGAAGATGTGCAAGATTTCAAGAAAAGGCATCAACCAAGTTGAAGAAGGAATTAGTGTATAGGTAAAGAAGACTGCAAGGTTCAGCTCTCTAATCCCGCCGGGAAGCAGAAGGGATCCATGGCTCCTTTATTTGTGACAACGTATGGTCTGATCAAGGTCTCTCCACAAGCTGCAGTGACAGAGCGGCGGTAAGACGGGATATATTCCTTAAAGAGAAGTCACAAGCCGTTGAGAATGGGGCTGTACCCAAAAGTGTTCCACAGCTCTGTTTGGGGGTTTTGGGTTGGGGGGGCAGGTTGGTTTGGGGGAGGGTGGCAAAGCTGTGAGGGAGGGGGTATGGGCTTTATCTAGCTGTGGGAATTTTGCCTTTTGTTCTTTGTTGTTTTCTTGGGGTTTTTTTGAAATTCACAATAAAAGTAAATTCTGACTGAGAGTATCTGTTTCCTTTTTGTGTATGTAAAAATGTAATAGTTGTTCAATGTAGCTTTTGTGAACTTGTAATAGTGAGTGGTGCAGGCGCTATGAGCTCCAGGACACTAATGCACCCGAGAATGGTTTAGTGAACTGTGTTCTCCTCCTGGTTTAATTTATGGTATTTTTAGCAACTTTCCTTCAAGGATCTCTGAAGCTGTGAGCCAGCACGTGTTTCGTCGTGAGCATACATGTATTATTATTGATTTCAGTGGGATTCCTTACTTACTGGAAGTAATGTTTCAGCACTTTTGAGTCCAAGTGCTTAACAAACATTAATTATACCCAGTAACAGCTCTGTTTTACAGATGTGCAAAACTAAAACTCACGGAGGTTAGGCAGGGATTGAGATCTAGAGTCAAAATCTTTACACTCCTAGATCCCTGTTTCAACCATGCAGGTGTGTTGCTTCCCATAGAAATCATTTAAAGCAAGTTCCAGCTTTCCCAAATTGCTCTTACTTCAGAGGTCTTAAAGTGCAACCTTCCAAAAGCGACCTTCCCCCCCCGCCCAGGGATTAATCTCATTTTAAGTCATTCAGTGGAGCTGCTTGTCAGCACTCCTAAAGTTCAAAGTCTGACAAGATGGTCACCAATTTTAGAAAAGCCAGTCCCGTGCCCCATTTCAGACCTTCTCTTTCTTTTTTTTAAAAAAAACTATGTGTAGTAAGATTTACTAATCCACTGAGAACTTACGGGAGTAATTAATGTTTGTGAAGTACTTAATCTTAAGCGCTGCATGAGTGTTTGTGCTCTCTGGTGCTGGGCCGTCGGAGCATTGCTCAAGGCTGGGATGTCCTGGCGCTTCCCAGGATCCAGGAGCTCCTGCTGCAGAACATGGCCAGGACTTAAAAAACCTGGCTTAGCAGGAGGGGCTGAGGTGGGATGGGGGCAGACGTGGTGGGGTTTTTCTTTCCCCACCTGGCTAAGTGGTGTTTTTAAGCTGCTTAAGCAACTACTGCAAGACAGTTCCAGAATAATGCATGTTGGAAATGCAAATGCTCAAACCTGAGATAACCAAGCTGTTTGTGAGTGCCTAACTACTGGTAATCACAGAAAGTGACACTTGGAAAATGTCAAAAATGAAATCTTGATGCTCAGCTTAAACTAAACAAGGGAAAAGGGGTCAGTGCAAGTTTAATGTGTGTTCCTCTGCCTGTTTTCTAGCTATTTATGTGGCTGATTAATGTTACTGAAAGCTTGATTAAGGAAAAAGAGGAGCAAAACACTAATGACATCCTCGTGATTTACAATCAATTTTTAAAATCAGCCGTACTAAAAGTGGATTTAAAAGCTTTAGTTATATAACCGTGGGATATCTTGTCTTAGCTTCTCTGTTCAAAATCTGGGGACCTAACAGCAGTTTGCCAGGCACTGTGGTGTGCTGCTTGCTGCTGAACTTTGAATAATCCCAGCCGCTGGAAATGCTTTTGCCATTTGTGTGAACTACATATTTACCAGTTGCATGAAATATTTGCATTTAGAAAACCGAATGGCTCTGAATACGAAAGAGTGAAGTAGAATATCCAAACCAGTAAAGTTATAGTACTAATTTGTGACTATTTGAGTTCAGCGGGAGTTGATGCTGTCTGTGTTTCTTGCTTTTCAGCTTCATGTGGTTCATTGGAACGCAGAGAAGTATTCCAGTTTTGTCGAGGCAGCTCGTCAGTCAGATGGATTAGCAGTCATGGCTGTATTTCTGAAGGTAAGAACAGAATGCCTCAACCCGCCTCATAAATCTGCGTTACGAGCCCAGAGGGATAATGATGATATTTGGTGTAATTATCACTAAAGACATACTTGTACAAATGGGCATTAAATTATACTGTTTCCTTCATAGCGTTTACTTGCCAATATAGAAAGCTGTGCTTCCTTGAAGATTAAAAATATAAGATTAATACATTTTCAAGACAGTGAGACTCTTCAGTTTGGCTACTCTGCACTCCCTTACACCGTAAGATGTGGAACTTAATTCAGCTGCTCCTATATGGATCCCAATAACTTGTGCATGACTAACAGGTTTCTATAGGAGGGCAATCTGATTGGGTTTGAACATTTCTTTAACAGTTTGTCTCTGAGCTGATAGTTTCTTCTGAAAAATAGTAATAAAAAACACCCCCAAACCAGAAACTGGAGAATTTCCTTATAATTGTTATATATCTCTTTGCCTCTGTACCTATTCTAAGATGAAATTAAACTTCTGCAATGGCTTCATTGACTTCTGCATGAAGAAGCAGATGGAGAATTCACATAATCCATGACAAAGGGTAGAACTTTGGTCAAATCTGTGGTTTCAGCCTGGCTGCCACAGCTACCTGAGCACAGCCAGTGCTGGTGCAGTCAGGGAGCCATCGCAAAGAACTGCTTCAGTCATTCTGTCTTTCCAGTTTACATTATAACGATTCAAGGAAAGTTTCACTGGATTTCTTAGCATACAAATTCTCCTTGGGATACATAAGAATGAAGTTTTCACTGTTTTGAGCAATTCAAATTTCAGATGCAAGCCTGCAACTTTTAATATCCTCTGTATAAAACATGAAAAATGAATTACTTTTATTCCCCAGCAGTGTAAAGTTTGTGGGTCTGTTGTAGCTGAAATAATTACTATGAGCAGGCAGAATAAATACTGCCAGCGAGGGAGTGCATCTTCTTTACGACCAGTACTATTTCTAAGCACCAGCTAGTCACAGGCTTATACTCACAAAATCCATCCGATCTTACAGTCAGTTAGGTAAAGTTGTATAAAACAGTTTCGTTATGCGTTTGCTTTTTGATTATTTATTTTTGCTATTTTTCTCTGGAGCTCAAGTATTTCTTTTTTCTCTGGCCTTAATAGATTGGTGAATGCAACCCTCAGTTGAAGAAGATCACTGACCGCTTGGACACCATCAGAATCAAGGTGAACCAATGCTTCTATAAGAATACTCATATTGGTGGTTGCTTTTGTTTTTTGGTCTTTTTTGGTAACCTGGCCGCTACTCCCTTCACCTTTATGTTCCCTAGTTCCATAGCTGTCCATGTCTAACTGATTTGGGAGAGTTTAGGAGTATTCTTGTAATGTTAAGTTGAAAACTAAGCAGACAAATAATAATTTTTGTACAATAAGACGTCAGAGGAAAAGGCTAATTCCTCACAGAACCCAGTCTCTGACAAATCTGTTGCTATGAGAATAGTAACAGGGAAAGGAAATACACTATGGAAAGTTGTGAAAAAGGTGAGGGAAAAGTTTCTTCCCCTGTTTTGTTGAGGTACAGGCTGAGAAATAACCTATTGTTTGTGTGAGAGAAATCAGCCAGACTCACAAAATCATGTTTCATACAGGTACCTCGGGCCTGGTAGCCAGAACAGGGAGAAGAAGTGGGCCTGGGAGGAGTGAATGTGGAGGGGAGCAGGTGGCGGGAACCTGTGGGGTCACTCTGCCAGTCCCACAGAGACCACGTTGAAAGTCCAACATATTCTCACCTCTCCCTCCAACTCCCGTCTCGTGGCCATTCGTACCTGCAGGAGCCTGTGTGAACATGGCACCTTTGTTGGCGTCCTGCTGGTGCCGAGGACAGCAGCAGCAAAGCTGTCGCAGAGGTGACAGCTCACCAAGAGGGCACTGGCTCGCTGCTGCCATCGCCCAGGACACTGCCAGCCCAGCCAACAGTGGAACAAGCTCTGCCTCCTTTGGCATGGTTTATCTTGGCCTCTTGCTTTTAAACAATATTGCCCTGTTTTTATTTTTTCCAGGGTAAACGAGCACTCTTCACAAACTTCGATCCCAGCTGCCTGCTTCCCAAGTCCCTGGACTACTGGACTTACTTTGGCTCTCTGACTGTTCCCCCTCTTCTTGAGAGTGTCATCTGGATTGTCCTGAGAGAGCCCATAAGTGTTTGTTCTGAGCAGGTAATTTTGATTTTTCACTGCTGTAGAAATGTTGCTTTTCTAAGACTTGAAAGTGTAAATGCCACCCAAAAATATATTTTTTGCAGACTTTGGCATTGCATACCTTATCAAATTGTCAAAGGAGAAAATACGTCCATCATATTTATCCTGACTAGTCATTGCCTTTCTTTGTGTAACAGGTATTTATTATCCATTTTTTTTAAAAGAATCTGCATACTCTAAAAAATAACAATCAAAAATAACCCACAAGGAACTTATGGAAAAACATGGTTCTGGTGAGACTTAGAAATCCTGGGATTCCATTCAACTTCCTTATTTGCAGATCTTGCTCAAAGCTCTTCTCCAGTATTTTTATTTGGCAGATCAACAGTAAATTTCTTCTTGCATTCCAGACATGTAAAACTCGGTGAATTTACAAAAATAATGAAAAGCAAGCACAGCTGTAATAAGTTGGGTTTTATGTTAGGCTATCTTAGGAGAAGTGTGATACCACATATGAGAGCCTGTGTACATTTCTTGTTAAATTAAGCTTCATCTTAATGTTGCAACAGTGACACCCAGTGGGCTGATCATCTCATGTATGAAGAGTTTTTCCCACTGAAGACACTGAAATTATGTCAGATTATAGCTTCTAATACTGGATGTTGATAAGTACGTCACCTGCAATATGTTACGAATATTCTGGGCACACTGTAAACCTTGAGATTTTTATACCACAGCATTTGTCTCGTTCTTGGTTAATATTACAAAGATCTCAGAAAATTCATTACCCTAGGCCACGTACTTGGCAGAAATGGTGACTTTTTGCAAAATGTTAAGAGTCTTCACTGAATGGGATGCTTTTTAGTCAGGAGACCTCAAACTCTGTTTGTAACTGATCTGAAGTAAGGTATTTGCTCAGTGTGTGCATTTGTCTCATCTGTGTCTCCTCCCCACTCCCCTCAGTCTGGCTTTGTAAGACTTGCTGCAATGCGTAGGGATCTAGGATTGAAACTTTGTGTTAAGATATCAACTTCAGGCCTAAAGACAAGCCATTTTTCAGGTTAAAATGTTCTTATTTGGGCTAATCTATAATTAATACATTCTAAAATGTGAAATAGTATGTGGAAATACCTTTGTATAACAGGTTTAGAGGACATGGTGTTAGAAACAACGTCAAATACAGTGATGCTTTACTAGTAATTTTTCATGGACTGTAGCTATATCTTTTATTTTAAAGTATAAATATGCTATATTCTTAGAAATATAAATATAAGCATGCATATAGCTAAAAGTGTTTGTTCCCAGTAATGTCCACTATTCTGATTGATCAGTCATCACCATGACTGATACCATTTTGCCGTTTAATTTTATTCCTCAAGTTTTATTTCAGGGCTTTACAGTTTATTACCTACTTTTTGGTGCACTTTTCAGGTTGAAAGAAATTAAAAGTAAATTTAACATTTTTCAAAAATCACAGAGAGCCTGAATCACAAATGTTAACTTCAGAATGGAGTGAAGTAAGACACTATTGACTTTTTTTTGTTCTTAATGCAATTGAGATGCAATGTGCCGTAAAACTAAATGCTCTGTTATAATGGAATGATTTTTGTGCTGTCCTTTGATAACCTAGAAGGGAAGTAAAGTGGTATATAGAAATAGTCAATATGGGAAATAATAGAAATTAGACAAAATACTAAACTTCAGGACAGGAATCAGACTCAGATTTCCTGAGGTTGACACATGAAGCTCTGATCTTGGTTTCTGCTGAGATCAACTTAAGCAGAGAAGCTTATGCTGAGGTATTAATAACTGTTCGTTCTGTGTCTTCACAAGGGAAAAATTTGGAGTATGTGTTTAATATATGAGAAGTGGTAATTACAGAAGCTTTCTATAGCACCACACCAACTATTCCAGGTTAATTGTGAGTATACTCTTTGCAGAAGAAGATGTACACAAGTGCACATAAGAAATCTAATTTTTGGCACAAAACATTCCAGAAACTCCAAGCTATAAAATCAAATTTAAAAAAATATAAAAAATCCTGGCTTAGATCAGGTTATAGAAGACAAAGTGTGAATATAGGAAACAAATAACACCTATGCACAATTTCATTCTGACATGTATTTTAGAAGATTTTCTTGGTAGTCATCACTCTTCATTTGCAAGGACAGGAATGGTGAAACTGCCATTCCCCACATGCCATAGAAAAACACAGTTCCATTCTTCCCGGTGGAAAAAAGGTAGACAAGTACCCTTAATATTTACCACGTGCTTTTTCGTTAGTGAGGTTTTTCTGCTGAACCTTGTGTCTCTCTCGATTGCAGCTGGCCAAATTCCGCAGCCTCCTGAGCACCGCCGAGGATGAGGTTGCCTGCTGCTTGCTGAGAAACTACCGGCCTCCCCAGCCTTTGAAGGGACGACAAGTCAGAAGGAATTAAAGGAGTAAAGCCAGCGTAGTCTCCCTCTGAAACCAAAGGCTGAATTAATTTTAATAGTTAATGTACTTTGTGATTTTTAATTTTTTTTTTTTTTTTGGTGAGCTGTTTTAACAAATAAGTGTTGTTTTGTTACTGGTTACCGTGCAGCCATTTCTCACAGACAAAAACACCCTGAGTTGTTGCAGGTTCATCGGTGTTAACAGGTCTGACTGTGTTTGAGTGCGTTGGTTTGGGAGCACTGAGGCGCTGGCGTCACATGCACGGAGCACACTGCTAATTGCAAGGGCCAGAATTTGCCACCAATTTACTGAATAGGATTCCTGATACTAATGGCAGTAAAGGCTGTTCTGGGATTATTGCTCTGGTCTCTAACATAACATTTATCTTCTATGTAAGACTTCACACTGTAATTCTTGAGAAAAAGAGATTTCAAGGCTGATATAATTTAATTGCTGACTTATGCAATACCATGCTTACCTTCCTACAAAAAGTAGTAATGACTAATAGCATTTAAGTAAAACAGATATTTATGTGATCCTATAATTCTGACTGCTTCATAACAGTAATGATGTGCTGATTGATTTTCTTTCAGAAAGCAAACAGTGAGGATTTTGTATATTGCAGGATCATGTCAGGTTGTTTAGGTATTCCTGAATTCCACCACAAATAGTGATGAAATTGTCCTGAAACCTGGAAACCACAAGGTGGAAGGGCACAGAGGGAACTGTTCCTAATTCCACTCTGTTGCATTTGATGAACAAGAAGCGACTGTAACACTATATCCACGTAGCATCAGACTCGTACCACTTAGAATCAGGAGGCGGGGGCAGCTGTTGCTCCAGGCTGTTTCGTAGGAGACAGGTTGCACGCTGCAGTGCAAAACACATGCTGAATACCTCACATCGTGCAGTGGAGCACAGCACTACTCAGGTATGTCGTCTTCTAGGTGCTGGCTGATGTTCTGCTGGCATAGCTGAACTTGGGTGGTTGCACGGATATTCCAAGACCAAAGACAGCAGTTAGAGCAAGCAAAAAAAATCAGAATCAGGTCAATATCTAATAAAAGATCAGCCCTCAATAGCAATGTGTTGAAACGTGTGTCTTTATGAATTGACTTGAGCCTGTGTCTCTCTCAGGAGCTTTTGTTATCTGAATATAATTGTTTGTTTTACGCCAAATTTGTTTTTATTATTTTTAGTGAACTTTCCATAGGGTATAGCTTAGTATAGGATTAGATTTACTCTTAAACTGGGAAAACTACGTAGTGGAAATCAGTGATACCAGAAAGATGCAGCTAGAGGTTTTGTGGGAAGCAACTACCACCAGTCTCTGTAGTACTTCTGACCAACTCCTCTTCCATGGCTGCTCTCCATGAATTTGTGGTTTGTTGTTTTTTTTTTTCTTTAACAGGTTTTGTAGGCTGTGCCTTTACCTCAACAGATATTTTGATCTTAGATAGACAAATATGAGAGAAATCACAATCAGGGTTGACTTTATATACCTTTTTTATAACTGAATAAATTAGACATAGACAGATAGATATTTTAGCTTAGTTTAAGATAGGTGGAGTTTGTTTTCTCCTCCCCAGAATATAGCTACTATTGCTGCAAGGCCTCACAATGCCTTCTGAAGGAAAGGACACAAATAGACCATGGGAGAAAGAAAAGGCATTTGGCAGCAGCAGCAGGTACAAGTATTAACCAAAGGGGAAAAATGTGCAGACGCTTTTTGTTTTCTGGCAGGGGGAGGAGAATGCAGCTGGAAAGACCTCAGGCTGGTTCTTTCTGAATGAGGATGACTGGAAAGTGTGCATGGAGAGGAAGAGGAGTGTGTTGCATGTTTTCACACCCTTTTTTAGAGTTAGCGTTGGATCTGATATGTTTCCATGTCGCGTGAGTAGCTGGAGAACTTGAACAAAATGTTTACAAATTGCAGGAAGGTTATAAAGTTTGTTTGCCTCAGAAGATAAAGTGTTAAGGCTACTGATTCATAGCACAAATTAATGTTTTACGTGTTGTTTACATATTGAAAACAGTGGAGTTGATCCAGTGCTTTGATATTTATAAGGATTTTATTAAAATAAAAAATGGATTTTATGAATATGTCTTGTATTTTCTGTTGAAGATATTAAAGTTTTATAGAGAAGGCTGCACTTTTATAACTAGCACCTGCAGCTCTATTTTTGGAAAAAAATGTTACCCTCATTTGAAGTCTGTCTTTGGGCAGTGTGGTATTGGGTATCTTTTTTATGCTCCAAGTAAAATGTCTTTGGCAGTGGTAATACATGCAATCAATTGTACACGAAGTTTCTGATAGCACTTTTTCAAACTATTGACTGCTTTTATAGAGTTATACAAATAAGTTTTAGAAAAAGACATCATTCACAGTAATTGCCCTAATGGGGAGGTGCTGTGTTCATGTTAGATCGACCTAGCATGGTACTGCATGGTACTGAAAACTAGTGGTGGCATCTGAAAGCAGCTCTGCAGAGAGGGGCCTGGGGGTTCTGGTCGATGACAAGTTGAACATGTGTGCCCAACAGTGTGCCCTGGCAGCCAAGAGGGCAACGGTGACCTGGGTGCATCCAGCACAGCATTGCCAGCCGGGTGAGGGAGGTGATTGTCCCGCTCTGCTCTGCACTGGTGCGGCCTCACCTGGAGCACTGTGTGCAGGTCTGGGTGCCACAGGATAAAAAAAGATATAAAGCTACTGGAGAGTGTCCAGAAGAGGGATACAAAATTGGTGAAGGGTTTGGAGAGGAAGCCGTATGAGGAGCAGCTAAAGTCACTTGGTTTCTTCAGCCTGGAAGAGGAGACTGAGGGGAGACCTCATCATGGTCTACAGCTTCCTCATGAGGGGAGGAGGAGGGGCAGGCACCGATCCCTTCTCTTTGGCGATCAACGACAGAACCCGAGGGCATGGCAGGAAGATGTGCCAGGGGAGGTTTAGGTCAGACATTAGGAAAAAGTTCTTCATCCAAAGGGTGGTGGAGCACTGGAACAGGCTCCTCAGGGAGGTGTCATGGACCCAAGCCTGACAGTGTTCAAAAAGAGACTGGACAAGGCCCTCAGACACATGGTGTGAACTGTGGGGTTGTCATGTGCAGGGACAGGAGTTGGATTCAGTTATCCTGTGGATCCCTTCCAACTCAGGACATTCTATGATTCTATGAAAAAGACTAGAAATACTCAATTGCCTGAAATCCCTTGGGAACAGTTTCCCAGGTTATCCATCTGTTGCAACTGTAAGGTGAGAGCATGGACCCGGTCTCAGCACCGAGCACTTGGTTGCACCCTCAGTCACTGACTTACTCTGTGCTCAGGCTGCACTGAACCTCAACCAGATGACATGATGTGCTCCCAGGGAGTTAAATCTCATGTGGGGGCTCTGGGCTCTGTGCTGCACTAAGATGACGCCAGAGCAAACAAGGCTAAAATGTGTCATCACCCCCCCAGCTGCAGGTCTCTTTGATCAACTGTTTACCCTCTGACACACTTGGAGCCTTTGTACTAAGAAGAATGAAATGCTCAGTGACCAAAAAACATACAGGTTATTTGCTGAAAATAGTAGCTGTCAAGAACTGTATATGGCTGGATGGCTGATCACCCATAAATTTATTCTCAGAATTAAATAAACTGCAGTAGGGGTCAGCCCTGATGTTTTTTGGCACAGGAGGGAAGCGGCACGCTCTGCCGTGTTTATAGCCTTTGCCAGTCATGCTCATTATGTCTTTCATGTTGCAAAGACAGAGTTTAACATGAGCTGGGAATTTTCTTTATGTCAAAGAAAAAACGTGGGAAGTAGCTGTCTTTCCTTTTGGAGTACAGTGGACTGAAGATCAGGCATGGATCTGTTTGTTGCAGTACAGCCACTTGCTATGTACCTCTGCTCTCTCTGTCCCTTCAGAGATTTGTCTCTCTGTTGCTTCAGCAAACAGGACTTTGTTGGCTTTCCAGACATGAACTGGGACCTAAAAGAATTTGAGGAATCTATTCCAGGAAAAAAACCCCAAGTTTTCCAAATAATCCATTTCAAAATAACTTTACTGAAAATAAAGGTGGAATATGGCACATGAATCAAGTAACAGAAAGAAGTATGTAATATTATAAACTTAATGAAAAGGAAATTTGGGGGTTAGATTCTTATAGCTTTAGGCAGGCAAGGAGCAGATTGCTAGAGATCAATCTTTCCTAGCTTTCAGATGTTAAAAGTTGCAAATAATTGAGAGACACAGAGCACCTTTAGGTTGCAGCTTTGGCATAAAGGTATAAATGCCAGTTCCTCTGGCACTGTTGCTTTAGAGATGGTTTTTCTGTTATTATCTACTAACTAGTATAAAAAAGCATTGTGACAGTCTCCTTTATCACTTTGTCAGGCGTTGGAACAGGCTGCTCAGGGAAGTGGTGGAGTCACCATCCCTGGAGGTGTTCAAAAGGCTTTTAGACGAGGTTCTGAGGGACATGGTTTAGTGCTAGAGGTAGTTTATGGTTGGACTCGATGATCCTGAGGGTCTCTTCCAACTGAAATGATTCCATGATTCTATTAGATAGACCAGATCTAACTTCTGACCTCTTGTATTTTTTTTGTTCCCCTACAGTCTGATCTTGCTTTGTAGTTTTAGCTGTGGAGCAAGGAGTTTATTCCATTTTTTTTGTTTTGAATTGCCATTACTGTGCTCATTTTTCTATGATTTTTCTATGATTCTTCTTCCCTGGCAGGTCTTTAGGACTGAGGATAAAAACCTTAACTTATAAAGCATCCTACAAAAATATAGTAGTGTCATACTTTCACCAGTGTTCTGCACATATAGAAAGCCTGCTTGTTTTTCATCTTAAGTCTTGCTATTGCTTGTTTGCACAGATCTAGCCTAATAGAGATTTGGCCTGTGACTTAAGTCTCTTAGGTACTGTTATTTCCATACCTTTTATTAGTGAAGTATTTACTCTGTGGACAGGTGGCCTTTTCTGTGTGTCTGCTGCCTTTGTGAGACAGGAGATAATGCTGAAGTGCTTAAACAAAAATGTTTCTAAATTAATGCTTTGTTTCCTATTTTTGTCAACCTCTCCATCATTCATGCCAGAATTTGAGGACAGGGAATGTCTCTGACAGGAGAGTACTGGATTGTCAGGTGAAAACAAAGATTTTCTGCCTCACACAGAACTGGTGTGCTGCACACTCAATTCCTGTGTCACTTCTGTTTTATCAAATTTCACCCATATACTTGGGTACACAAATTTGAACAATTTGTAGATGCTCCTGACAGTTTCGGTTTTCAGATGTAAATTGTACAGGTTGCATTCAACAGATAAATTAAATGTATTTTTAATGAAGATTGATTTATTTTTTTTCTGTCTCTGATTTGAAATATTTTTAATAAAGCATCAGCTGTTCACATGTCAAAATTTTCTTTCAGTTCTTCTCTTTCCTACAGTTGTATGAACACCAGACAGAATTGTACTCTCAATAACATGAATTTAAAAAAAAACCAAACAGCACTTCGGCATTTTTGAGGAAAAAAAAGAACCCAGTCACCCTTGATATGTTTCAGAGAGTTTGTTCTTGATTTTTGTTTTCCCTTTCCCCTGTTTAAGCTCCAGTTTATTATCTAGTTTGTGATTTCATGAATAAACATTTTCTCTGGAAATCACTAAGAATCTCAGCATCCAAACTTACATTCCAAGATTGTTTTTAAATTCTTATGGTTGTGTAGAAAAGGTAGGTCCCTGTGTATGAGTAGCTGAAAGAATGCTGTGTCCCCAGGTCTGCAGATGGCAGTGGCAATCCAGAAATTGCAAAGATTATCTAAATAGTATTTGTTACCTTTTTCATTGCAAATACAGTTATAAATTAGAACAATATCTTACTGTTGTATCAAACTAAATAACATAAGAGTCATGGTACCATGCTATTGAACAACATATTAATTTTGAAGTCTGTTAAAAATGTCTGCAGAGCCTAGCCAAAGAACTTCCAGCTTCTTGACCAAATGCCCAAAAGAAACCTTAAATCTCTCAAAATAGTTAGTTCTTCTTCAAGACTGCTTCAGGGGACCTTCATAAGAAGGACAAAGCCAGAAGCAAAGCCCTGAACAAAGCCCTTCACAAGTGTCTGCTGCAGCCAACCTGTTTGACTGAATAGTTTTGAACTGACTGATAGATAGCAATAACTAAATATATCAAAATAACATCAAAACACTATTTATTAATTAACATTATTTGAGTAGCTTAACATGGTGTGTAGTATTTTCAGCAGGTATCCTGAGCAAATCCTTGAAATATTCTTTTCTGTACTCACAGTCCGCTGGTGTTAATGTGATTACTCTTCCTACATATTGTTCCTAAAATATTTAGCAACTATACTAAACTATCCATATATATTCTCTTTGTATATATGTTTATCAGTAGATACACAATACACTATATACATGTTATGTAAGTGTAAGGGATATTGGGTTTGAAAAGGTGATGACAGACTAAACTACATTCAATAATCTAAAACGTTGAACTGACTGAAGAACTAAGTGGTGAGGTGGGAAGAAAATGAAGAAAAATGCCAAAGAGGGGAGAACGAACATCGAAAAAACTTTCTAATAGCAAGGGGGCCCTTTGCAGATTGTGTTTGCCGGTAGATGTCACTGTAAATAAGGCAATGGCCTGGGTGTCACCTTCGCACTGACACAGCATCCCGAATAACACCCATGGTGTCCTGAAGGCTCAGCATGTGGAAGAGTATGTAACATAACTCACCTATTAAGGATGTGGTGTTGCTTGTGACTTACTCCCTTTCTTAAAAGTGAAAAGATTATTAAAAAACTATATTACTTTCAGATACATAGCAAAAGATGCTCAGATTTGAAAGACCATATTTAGCTGAATCTGTGCATTTAAGCGCTCCCCTGTTTTCCATAAGCAATTACCATCATGTAGTTCAACACATGCCTGAAAGCCGCATGCCAGAAACAAACACTGTAGGAGCAAGGTAAGTTTTCCTGTGTTCTAGCTGGAAGTTAGAAGAAAACCATTTGTGTACAGGGAGCCTGGACTGTGCACGGCCACAGCAGTGTTACCAAGCCGGCTCTGTAGGTCCAGCCTGTTCTGGCTCAGCTGGACCTCCCCGAGCACAGGGAAAGCCGCTGGGCAGAGCACGGGCCCCAGGGCAGGCTGTACCCACACCCGAAACTCTGGGAGAGAGCTCCGCGCAAGGACAAATTCACACAAGCAGTAAGTACAACTGAGCTTAGGTGATCACCATCGAGCAGGTTTTTTGCAAAGGTAAAGATTCATAAAGAAAATCTGAGCAGTTATTTGAAATGAGTTTCAGCTTCAGTCTCCTGCCTGATTCAGATGAATGGCGGTGCTCACTTCAGCCATGGCACCGCTCTCACCTCACTCTGTGTGGGAGGTTTCAGAAAGTGTTTGCCTACCTGTCTCTTTCAGGTAGGAGATATTAAAATATCACTGCTGGGACTCAAGGCAGGCTTCCTGGTTCACACAAGCACACTGTTAATCTGTGTCAACTGGAAAAAGATCTCTGTGATTACAGAAAGATAGGAGCTGCAATTATGGACAGGAAAATGCACAACCCTTTTTTTNTTTTTTTTTTTTTTTTTTTTTTAATTTATTGGATAGCTGTCGTTTTTATTGATCTGGATTTCACCCTCTGTGTCAGTGTACAGGGGGTATATATAACCTACACTGCCCCCACCTCTGGGTTACAGCAATCAGGAAGGAATCAAGTAATCTAGCCCTGCAGCGGGGACATCTGATAGCAGAGTGGGAACACCCAGGATATCGGAGCTAACAGCACTTGGGTATGCACACTGCTCAGGTGTGATATTGCTTAAAACTCTCATGATTGTGCTTCGCTTTTCCTTAGTGACCCGCACGGGTGGGTTGCATCATGTGTTCAGGGGTGTTTGTAGAGTGTCTTGCACTAAGCTCCTACCGAAATGGGTTGAGATTTAAAAAAAAAAAAAAAAAAATTAAACTAAAGAGTTTTCTCTTGCATCCTCCATCTACTTATTCATGCAAAAGGAAAACGTGACTGACTGAACTGCTGTGTATTGAAATGGAGGAAGCTCCATTATGTTTTCTAAAAAGTGTGCATTGTTGTTTAGTTGTGCTTTACACACTGTTACTTACATGTCTGTACTGGACTTTTTTCTAGTATGACTTAATGCTGTAATCAGCCTCTTCAGAGTCAGTAGTCGTCCCAGCCTGGGCACTGGGTCAACTATTCAGCATGCAGGTCTTTGAGTGCTAAGATGTGCTTCACTTCTAGTACTTAGCACTCTTGCGTTGGTAGGCACTGTACAAACATTAGCTAATGCTTCTTAGTGGCGCTAAGAGTTACCTCTCTTGTTTGGCAGGGAAAAAGCTGCCCAGCCAAGACACAAAAACACTAACCAAATGAATGGCTAGGTAGTTGAAAAGAAATACTTTTAGTTGCGTATTATTCTGATATCGCTCTTTTTTCTGAGTTTACAGCGAGGTATAATATCACACTCACAATGTAAGTACTACCCAGTTACAGAAGTGAAGAGTTAATACTAAAACCAGTGCAGCTGGCTCAAGTGCTGCCCATCAGGGCACTTGCAGAGGGATCCCTCAGGCTGATCAGGGAAAATCTTCTTCAGTCAGTGTGTTACCAACCAACACACTCTGCTTTTCCAGAGGGGAATCAAGTATATCTGCTGTGCTTCGCAGTGAACTTAATAGCAGTGCCTATCATGGTAAATAAAACAAGACAGGGCCCACTTTCTAGTCCTGGAACAAGGGCCATAACATGTCCTGAGTCTGTAGAACTGAACTTCCCTGCCGGACTGCTGAAATTTCCTGCATACCTTCTTCCACATGGTCTGTTGGGAACCGTCACTTCACCTGGTCTGGGCCTTCGCACAGAGAGCTTTAACTGACATTTGCTGGGGAGCTTCCGCTTGACCATGGCCAAGTCCTGACCCTCTCCAGTTCCAAGTACGGACACAACTAATGCTTTTGGTGTGTGCTACGAGTACCATGTGCAGCAGCATGACCCAAGGCTTCACCAGCACCTCTCTCCTTTCAGAATCCCACTGGAGCACCTTGTCACCACTCAGTCTGGACACTTAAGTCTCCATAAGCTGGCTGCTGTGTGGACACCACTGCATGTGGCATTCCTGCATTATTTAGATGTCTCATAAATAAGAGGGGCAGGTTGGTGTCCGCTTTCTGGAGTTCTCAACTGAATTTAGCCACTGGCATTCGTGCCAAGTTTCATTATAGGTGCCAAAATGCATCCCCTGAATCCTATGGTAAGCCTTTCTTGTGTCTCTCGTTATTTACGAAACAGGTGCATTAATGCTTGTTATATTCCTTAATCTGTTGTCTTTCAGCAGAAATTCAAGATTGTGACTTTTGTGCCACAGATGCCAGCACATGAGTGAATGCTGATGTAACTATGGAAACAGCCACCATCTTTCTTAGGTATATGGTCAAACTAGAACCAACTGGTCCTGTGGTCAAAGCCAGGAGCGTGCAGGTGAGATTAAGAAGGATAGGAGCCATTAGAAATTGAGCCCCTCTTCTTCCTCTATGAGGAAAGAGGGGCCTTTTGGTTTGCAGCCTGGAAAACTGGATGTGTAGAAGGAGATGACTGTAGTCTAGGAGCAGGTCATGTATCTGTCTCAGGGAGAGCAATGGAAGGTGGTTTTGGAAAGCTGTGTTTTAACGGTAGGTCTAGTCTAGGGGACTGAGCCACCTCTTAACATGGGAGCCCTGCACAGAAACTCCATTCTGTTCCTAACTCTGCACCACTTTTCTTTGTGGCTTTGCAGCAGTCACATCACATCAGTATTTTCAAACTGGTACTTAACTCCTTGTTTAGCCATTTGACAAGATACTTTTAATTTCCTTGAAGTACTGACTACCTAAGAAATCTCCTAGTCAATAGAAGCTCCAGCCCTTTGTCAAACTGTGTCGCTTCTGTTGTCATGTTTAGAGATTTCAAAGCATAACTTCTGGGAACAAGGGCTCAGGAGTAGCTGCTGAATCTTATTAGTCTAACCATCCCATTGGAATAACTATACCACTGTATGTTTGCAGATCTACAGAACATAAATATGAACACTATGTGTGTCACAGCCTTGAACACAATTAAGTTTTAATATATACTTCCTAATACTTGCAATATTGTTTTGTTGAATAATTTATTTGAATTCAGCCTATGCTTCTGTCACAACTGGCTCAACTTGCTGTAGTATCACAGAAATAGGTCTAGAGCTTGATAAGAGTCTGGTCTTGCAACTGCTTGAGCTAAATATCTGTTCTCCACCTCCCTCTCATCAATCAAATACACTCAAATGAGTTAAAATGTCACCTGAAGAAAGAAATATGCATACGACAAATACTTGGAAGGAGGGCTAAAGGATCACAGGATAGGTCAGCAATGTTCATACCAGGGAGACCTGGGAGGCCAGAGGCAGTGTACAATGAGTGAAATAGGAAACAATTCTGTAGGTCGTGGCAGAGCTTTCCTTTGCAATAATTATCTAAAGCTGCCTGGAGGCTTTCCCTGGAGCCTTTCTCTCCCTTGACCCAATAACAAAAGAATCCGTGTTGCAAACTTTGCTGTGGGATATGTAATGAAAAAGTAAAATGCAACATCACTGTAAAATCCTGCCAGATGTTAATCCTACAGACTTGTAAAAGGGCTGAAAGTGCTCTGAAGAATAGGAGTGTGACTGTTTCAGGCATTCTTCCTGCATATGTGCGTTTTCACAGACAGAAGACACAACGGCTCCATTGGACCATGAGTGTGTTTCCATTGCAGAAATGGCCTGCATGGTTCCATGAAGATAATTAAGAAATAAGGTTCTGTGAAAGGATATTAGACCACACTTCACAACAGTGCAAATCAGTGTCAGAGCACACAGTTTGGTGAGGGAAGAAGGAGGACATGCAGATGTGGCCTCCCCCAGAGGATGGCAGGGAAACCAAATTCTTGCACAGAAGCGGCTGTGGATGTCCCCTTCCTTGTTCTTCCTCATGGGGAACCCCACGATAGGACAGAGGTGGTCTTATCATATCAGTTGCTGACAGCTTTTTTTTGCCACTTATACCAAATCTGTCCTAACACATTTTTCAAGGTTAAATCTAAACATTTCCTGATGGCACGTTGTTGGTGTGCCAAGGGTTAATGTCTCCTTATCATGAGGAAGCAGTTTGGTTTCAAGGGGCGGCCCAGATGACCAGATTGCCCTGGCCCTAAGCCCTCTCCTGATTAACACTCCTCCAGCTGATGGATGGGTTTGCAGCAGGGCAGGAGAGGGAATGTTCAGAGGTACCTGTTATACAACCATGGGCAGAACACAACTTGGTCTTTTATGTTGATTCGTGCTATTACATTGCTCTGGTAACTGAATGTCCCAGATAGAAATAAGGTTTTATTGCATTAGATATTTCCATGCCAGCCACTCTTTTTTTCCAGTCCTTCAGCCTCGTTCAGTGCTTTATCCTGTTCAACTTCAGCCAACAGGCAGTTTGCTAAAGATTTCAGTGAGAATAAGAACAGGCCAAACCACCACCACAAACCAAATTTGTGGCGTCTCAAAAACCCACATCCTCGTGGCTGTCAGGATTCCTGTGCAGACCTGATTATTTTGTGCCCAAAAGGTCAAAACTACTGCTGAAGGAACTGCCTTACCCGCTGCTGACAAAGCGCTTGTCTGTGCGGGGTGAGCCTGGGGCTCAGCTGGGGCTAAATGCAGGGCTGTGGCTGCACAGCCGGGCCGCAACCTGTCCCCGGCCATGCTGCACAGCAGCGTTTTGGCAGCCAGACGCTGCCCCCCTGCCCCACTGTATCTGGTTACTGAGGCCTCGCTCCGGCAGCCATCATCCTGCTGAGTGACAGGCGCCAAGAGCCACAGGACACGCGACACGCGCGGTTGCCCCCCGGCTATCCTCGGGTCTCTCTTGCTTGGGTGGGATGGATTTAAGCTCACAGGTGTGAGGGAGGGTGAGTGAAGAACGAAGCCGATTTGCCCCACGGGGGTGGGAAGGGAAGAGGGAAGCCTGGGGCTTTCTCCGCTCACTGTTAAATTTCTGCACTGGACTCTGTGTGTGTGTATTTATGAGAAATAAAGCAGAGGCTACACATTGCTCAGCACAGTGAATATCAGGGATAGGATATTCCAGCTTCTCGATTTCACAGATTTATCCAAATGCGAGCAGTGGCTCTCCACAGACAAAATAGGAAGTGAACGTAATGGATATCTAAAAGGGGATCATCAGGTGGCGATAGTTCGGTGGTGAGGGAAGTGCCCATTTCAGGCTGCAGGAACAGAAAGTGCTGCTGCTGTCACTGCTCCCAAAATGTCACAGCTCGGTCCTGCATCCACCCAGGCCTCACGGACCCCAGCAGGCCAGCACCCCCAGGCAGCACCCCTCTTTGCTTGGCCGCTGGAGGCCACCGCGAAGCCCTGGGGACAAAAGACCCTGGGTCCCCAGGGGAGCAGGTGCCTCCTTGTCACCCAGGGTCCTTTAGCACCCTTCCGAGAGGAACCTTACACCCCTGGCTGACTCGGTGCTGCAACTGATAGCCCTTAAAGAAATTAGTCACGGTACACTGTACTGGTGTGAACACAATCCCATAGGTGTGTTTTTCCTACACGTATATTATAGTGTTTAAGCTGACTTGGCTCTAGCTACACTATGGTGAACTTTGTGGCACAATTTAGTTTGTTGATTTTTAAGTTTTTATGGTGTGATCTCTTCATTATCTCAGAGCATTGCAAAAGACTTAATGGCTTCAGCAGCCAAAAAAATACATGTGTTTTATTCAAGTTCTGTGCTAATGCAGGAAAACATGAATAGGGCATGCAAGGAAGCTACAACACATTACCATAATGTAGGCAGCAGTATACCATTAATCCTGGTGGGATATTTGTCAGCTCTCTTTTTCTTTTCTTTTTCTTTTCTTTTTCTTTCCTTTTTCTTTTTCCTTTCTATTTTCCTTTTCTTTTCTTTTCTTTTCTTTTCTTTTCTTTTCTTTTCTTTTCTTTTCTTTTCTTTTCTTTTCTTTTCTTTTCTTTTCTTTTCTTTTCTTTTCTTCTTTTTTCTTCAATGGAGACATTCAAAGTAACTAGCAAATGCATTTATTTTGGCAAGCAGTTTCACTTGAAAAAGAATTCTAAAAATTTCAAGATATAGTATTACATCTGGACATTTTTGAAATGGTCTGCTGTGACTGACTTCAATTTCAAGTGGTTTCCTCCACTGCCTCGTGCTATTGCTGCTTCCAAGCCCCACATTTCCCATGCCATGCTGCTGGGCTTCCGCAGCACTACAGCCCCTGTTCTAGATGGGATTAGAGATGCAGAGGATTCCCAGAAAGTCCTATGAAAGAAGTGAGACTTCTTGTACAAGGTCTTTGCAAGAGAAGGAGAAGCTTAGCAGATGTTCTCTAGATGAGTTGCATCCATGGTAGCTTACATTTGTCTGTTTGGGACTAAAGGTGATTTACTGTGGGCTCTGACAACTGATGCACAGTACACAGCAATATTTTTATGTATGGATAAAATATTGAGCAGCAAATGAGAAAACAATTCATTCTGGTAAAAGGCAGAATTTGTATTCTTAAATAAAACTTAGAATATTTATGTTTTTCTGTGGCATTTCCTCAAGTCTTTGGCATTGAGAAATCGCCCATTCAGACTACTGTGCTGGGTAATTTTCCTTTCCATCTCTTTTATATTGCCAGCAAGTACCATTAGATGTCAATAGAGTTATAGTTTTACATCCTAAAATAAAATCCTGTTCATATTCTGTTCCCTTTCTTTGCTATAAAGATAAGAGATCTCTCCTTCCTTAGTAGTTGATGTCTAGAGATACTACAAAATGATCTTGACTTTCCTTGACCAAGTCAAGGACATTTCCTTTGCCTTACTCTCTTAGACCATGAATTGTTGCTTCATTTTCTTGATTGTTATAACCAGATCCATTTGATTTTCATAGTTGTTCGTACTTGACATTTTCATTTGTATTTTATTAAAGTAATTTTCCGGAGGAGTTACACGAAGAGAAGAAGGGTGAAGTAATTTATGTTATAGATGAACTTGAGACAAAGCAGCAGATCCAGCTGCCCACTTCTTGTCTCCCTTTGTTCACACATGTAAAAGTCTCCAGCAGATTGAACCCACAGCTCTGCAGCTCAGGCCCACTCTAAATCTGAGAAATTACAAGGTACAGATCAGGACACTAGTTAGAGTTTTTTAAAGAACTTCTGAATGAAACAGCTCCTTATAGGAACTTATTGTTCTACCTAACAGATTTGTTCCCATTTCTCAAATTTGTGCCCATTATAATCTCTTTGAGAATTTTTTGGGGGGGATTTTGATTGATTTTGTTTGTTTGTTTGTGGTTTTTTGTATGTGCGTGTTGTTGGGGGTTTTTTTTGTTGTTTTTGGTTTTGATTTTTGTTGGGTTTTTTCCCATCACAAGGAAGATGCCTCCTTTGAAGCCAGTTGAATTGATATAGCTGTGTCTCTGTTCTCATTTTTCTCACAACCATTATCAAATTTTTTTCTGGAGAACTGAGATGAGTGAAAATTATTATCTTCCTGTTCATGGCAAAGTTATGATGCAGTTATTGCACCAAGGCAGAGGCAAGTGGTGTGGTTTCAGGATCAGTCATTAAGAAGGTATCAATTACCTGAGGGAATTATTGGCCTCTTTGTAATTCTTTTTATAAGCTTAAGAACAGAAATAAGCAATTTACTAGCTTTGCTTAATAAGGTAATAGGAACAGACATTGCTGATGAGGATGGCAGGAATATCTGACTGAATGTTGATTTGCCTGCTTTTAAATTAGCATGGAAGTGGAGACTGCTTTTGAATACTGAGCTCCTCATTCCCATGCTCATGGGTGAGCTCCCATTTTGTTCATGATTCTGCATCAGGAATTGATATTATTAGGAAAATAACCTTCTCTGACAAAAGGGAGATTCCTATTCATAAAGGTGAAGGTCTAAGACTAAGCTGAAGTATTACATTTTAGCAGCCATGTTCTTACCTGCAGTTTGTGCTCACTCTTCCGCACTTTCAATTAACATTTTTCCCTTCAGTTCTAAGCTAGGAGAAGAAGGCTAAATGAAGTCTCCTTTTTTTTTTTTCAGGTGTAAATTGTTTGTGATATCTCAAAACCTAGTTCACATGGAAAGTTAGTCATAATTGTGGTGTCTGTTTTGGAACGGAGTAAAGAAAGGTCTTTTATTCTGTTTCTTACCAATGTACTGCATCAAGTTAAGTTAAAGTCTTGAGTTTTGTCATTGTGCTTAACAGGCTAACAGCACAAGCCAGCAAGGGTGCACAAGCCAGCAAGGGTACACAAGCCAACCAGGTATAGGATAATTTGATTGGGGCAAGAAATTAGTTATTCATTTAATGTGTTCTGGTATGATAATTGTTGCCACGACATTATAGTGGGAAGTCACAGACCAAGGCCCTATTGATCCAGTTGCTGGATACACACACTGGTTTAGCTGAAAAGGTGGACCAGGAGCACATCCCACTGAATGCAGTTGACTGCAGCAGCGGTGGTATTTTGCATTTAAAGCAATTCCGTTTTTGAATATGTTGGGAACGTGGATTTGAAAATTTTCTCTACTTTATGGGGAAGTGTGAGGAACTGTAAATGTTTACAGCACCACTTTCACTGTATAGTCAAAGACAGGCAAATGTTAAAGAAGAAACCATATCTGTAGCAACATGTGCTGCCAAACCCCAATAGATAATAGTCACTTACGTAATTTAGTGAAGACACTTCATTGGTTCAGCCAGATAACATTTAGATTAGATAAAGGGGTCAAACGTAAACCTAGTTTTTGTTCTAGTGCTTTATGTTGCTCCTTGTAGACTCTGACCTTATCTTCTTCAGACCTTTGGCATTGCTGGCTATTAAATAATTCAGTTATCACTGCTGGAGCCATTTGCAAAGCTGAGTACTGTTCTCTTTGAGAAATAGTGAAACTGGTGTCCCAAGTGTGTGGCTTAAATGTACAGCCTGGTGCTTTATTTTTCCATGGATTTATGTCTATAATTCTTTATTAGATGCTGCAGGTGACATATAACAGTAATTATCACACAATTTATTTTAAAACATTGATAGCATAGCACTGTTACAATACTGCTTCATTTCAAGGTGCTTTCTTTATTAGTTTAATTTTAATCAGGCATATTTTAGCTAAACTAGAAAAAGAAACCATTTATATTAGCTGAATCAACAGTAACCCATTAGTAATTGCCATCAACAGTAGCAATTTCATTGCAAAATATGAGAGACATCTCATACAGTTGGATAAACTCTCCTTGTGGGAAGCTGAGTACCGATTACTTTCACACTGAACAGTTACTTTTCTTATCACCACGATTTACTTTGCACATCAGAAGGAAAGATTCGTTAAAATGTTTAAAGCACATTTCGCTATTACAAGTCATGCACTAAAACACATCAGTTGCCTACCACAAAAAGGATATAGATTAATTCCAGTAAAAGCACTCGCCAAACTCCACAGTGAATTACAGCAGCTTCCAGCAGGACAAGAATTTTGCAAGCTAAGAACACATGGACATTCTCATTACTTTGGAAGATTTTTCCACGGTCTTTGTCTAGATGTGTTGCTCCTGCTGAGCAGACTGAGCTCCAGATTTGCTTTGCTTGTCTGGAATTAGCCTCTCACCACTCTGCCTTTCAGTGGTTGGGGTTCCCGGTGATTGCTCAGTATGTGACAAAGTGCGTCTCCTTCAGCAGAAGACAATATTGTACAGAATTAAGCCAGCTAAATGGAATGAGGAAAGAATATATTTAGCTTTGAACTTTTATGCTGCATGTCAGTGAGAAATTGTTATACTTCCCAACTAACTTTCTGGTTAAAAAAAAAAATTGTCATAATATTGAATTAATCCAGTGGTGAGTCAGGATTTGTGCTGCCACAGAATTACTGGAACTAACAACCATCTTTGAGTATCCTACTCTCACCTATATTGAACTACCACAGAAACTTTCAGACACTGGTAACATTGTGCTATCACCTATGTAAAAAACCTGGGGTCAGATGAATCAAAAGTATCAACAATTGTGAAAGTAAAAACCAGTGCTTTAGAACTAATTCAACTTTGCTATAAACGTTGCTTTTTATGTCAAACTGTTAGTACTTAATTTCTGTCCCCTATCCATTGAATAGCCCAGTTAATAACACCTTGCACAAATATTAAGGATCTTGATAATATCCAAGTTATTTCTACTACACACATGCTTTTTATTTTTGAAGATTCAAAGTACTTATCTAGCCTTATCTGGAAATATATTAATTCAAACACTTTTGGTAGGACAGGTAGCAATAATTTAATGGCATAAGACAGTTTCATAAGGGTTTAGAACAGAGAGAATACTTACCTCAGTAAGGCCAGTGAGAGGTATTTAGCTTGCCCTACAGACATTATTAGGAAATTATGCAATAATAAAGCAATTGGTACAACTCCTAGCCACTCTATGATAACACTGAAAGGAGGACTATACTTCGGTATTTGATCCTGTGGCACATCACAAAATGCCCTGCTCAGGCAAAATTTTGGCTGAGATTTGATGAGAACAATAATTTCTTTTGGGGATTCCTACAGGAATGAAGATGGGAAGAATTCACTTTCTTCCTGTCTTCTACTTTGGGAAACACAGCAATGCAAGGAAGTTGAAATATGCAAATCACCTTTCTTGGAGCAATGGAAGCAACTCCACCAACCTGAAATCATCTTATCTCACCTTCCACAAGACTTTTTACGATGTGAGTAGCCTAAGCCAGTTGAGGCAGGATCATGTTTATTAAGACCAATAATGTGGTGTAAAGGTACTACTGATTCTACGGGAAAGATGAGACAAATAAACCCAATAAAATGCAGCAATGCAATGTAAAGCGATAATGTCCCTGAAGCTAAAAGACAAGAAGGGTCTTATTTCTTGTAATACTGTACCTGCTCTGAGCTGATAGTAATTGGCTCTTTAAGGATAATCCAGCTGACGCTCTCATGGAGGGGAGGATGAGTCAGAGAGCCATTGTAGGTCCAGTAATCCAAGGATTTAGGCAATAGGCTTGAAGGATCAAGATCAGAAAAGGGAGCTTGCTTACTCTGTGGAAGATACACTGGGTTAATGAAACTGATGAGTAAGACAGGATTTACATCTCAGGCTACAAGACATTGCTAAACCATAGGGGGTGATTTCAAAACACCAGCGTTTTCTTATAGCATCAGAGATGAGTTGCTCGCCCTGGTGATAAGTTTGACACTGAGAAACATCTAGGCTGGCACCACTGACAATGAGTGGTGTTATGCAAAAAAACCAAAAGCGAAACAAAACAAACCCACCAAACCAAACCGAACCAAACAACAACCCATGAAGCAAAACAAAACAAAACACAGCTTCCTCCCCAAACGGTGTCAGATACCAAAGAGTTCAGTCACCACTGACTGAAGACTTTTGTCGTTGTTGTTGTTTTGTTTTTTTTAAATACTGACTTCTGTGCTCCTGAGCAAACAACCACTTCAGTGTATAATTAATTTTCAGCTGTCTGTTGAGGCTAAAGGGAGGATTCAGACAGGTTGATAATGTTTCCATGTTCAGGGTCAAGTCTACATTCCTTTTTAAAATACTGTGTGAGATGCTGCACCGTACTTTTAACATGCTTCACTAGAATTCAGATATTCAGATTCTACCTCTGTTTATCTTGTGTCTTTATGACAGGCTTGGTGGGAACAGTCGTTGCTTTGCAAGACAGCTTAAGAAGAGTGCAGTCATGGTATTATTTCTTCTCCCTTTTTTTCCCTCCTTGAACTGAGTGAAATTCCAGTTTGGTTATTGTGAGGCTGTGTTGGTGGTGGACACCAGGGGTAATTTTAAATAGATGGACAGACTGCACTGAGTGCAGTTTGGGTAAGGAAAGGGAAGCGAGACACACATTTTCAGCACATCAGTAACTGACCTTCAGGAAAACAGTGACGATGGCCAAGCCATCCGGCTTGTCGGAAGCCTCAGCTACATTCAAATACTTGTCCGCATTCCAGTGAACGAGATGAAGCTAAAAAGCAATTGACAGCATCACTTTTGCTGGTTCTGTTACAAAGAATTGAGTGTGAAACTGAGAAGGTGCTTGTGAAGGCCTGTGGATTTATGGTGTCAGGGCTCACACCCAGGCTCTATCCTGGGGCAGGCAGAACTGCACGTATTCCCAAAAGCTATTTTGGGGTAAATACACAGAGATGTGGAAAAATCACAACTTACAAGGGACGTACATTTTTCTAACTCTACCGCTAACAGTCTCCTGTGCGTGCTTTTATTTCCTTTAAAAATGTAATATATGAAATAGCATAATGAGGATTGTAACCACTTTGTTATACATGGTGCAATATTTATTAACATTAGGCCCATTTGCTGCAAAAGATTGGTGGTATGGCCGTGAATATCATGGCTGTGGATGGTCTATATTCAACACCAACATTTCAACAACTTTTCAGTTTTGACAGTATTTGCTTAACTAGAGTTTTGAGGGACTTTTGTTCATCCCAGTAAGTTACTAATTATATCTTGAGCTATTTTTGTGGGAAATACAGATTTCCAAAATCTTACTGAACTTGGAAATCATAATAATTTCTTTAAATGCCTTCCCATCTATGAATATGTTTCACAGTTCCTTAGCAACTGTGTACCTCTATGGCAATAGTCTAGTCCAGGATTATTTGTATAATGTTTCAGCAATAGGTCATAGAAAATATCAAAACTTCTTAAAATACAAGAAGGAGATTCTAAAATATACAGACCGAACATGGAAATGACCATATAATGCACGTAATTTTAAAATTCTGATTTAAATAATATTTTTTTAAAAAATTCTGGTATTTTAAAGCCAAATTCCTGTCTTTTCAACTTAACATCTTTACTGTTTCAACATATTTAAACTATTGATCCAAAGCAAACTAATAAACACTTAATAGCGTGCTGCTTAAACATGGCTGGAGTGCACTATCTCTTTACAGCAGAAAGCAATTCTAAAGTGACACCCCTTTCTAATCTTGGCTGTATCAAATGAGATAGCTTTAGCATTCTCAACAGCGGAAAATTTCCTATTAGGAACACACCTCTGGCTGTGTGCTCCTAATGCCTAAATCAAACATGTATAATCCATCTCATTAGATTGTCATGTTGTAATGTTCCTAAAATCTAAAAGGCTGCCAAAGATAACATTGCATGCACTAAACATTAATTGTTCGTTGGCATGTAGATGACTATTAGCTGGACACTTTGACACTGGAAAACAAATAAAATCTGTTACTTTAGAGGTGGTTTTTAATTTTTGTAAGACGGACCTTGCTTCATTTTTCTGAAGACATTTAATCTACCTGACAGCTGCTGAGGCCCTTACTAGATAACTCTTTTACCTCTTTCTCTTCACTAATTTCTTTTGGGTTTCCTTCTTATTTATTGTTCTTGAAGAGCCGTGGAAAAACAAAACAAAACAAAGCAAAACAAAACAAAACAAAGAAACAACAACAACAAAAAATACCTTACAGTGATCATCAGCATACTTGTAATTTTGAAGAGCTCCAGCTACAATTACAGTGTGGCGTTGGGTGATCTGACTCTCTAAAAAGCAGCTGATTTAGTATTAAGCTGAATGTACTTGTACAGATGATCTTTTGAACATTTGAACATTTTGAACATTATTTAATTTTAAACCTGCACCTTTCAGCTCTTTTTCATTATTTAATTACAGATTTAGATGATCTAAATTTAGACCACAAAGCCCAATTTGCTCTTGCAAAGTCAACTTTGCACATACAGAGATGGTATTACTTTTGCAAAATAAAATAATTACCAAGGCTACCTACGTATGCTTTTATTTTTCCTAGGGATGATATATGGGACCAGACTTTGAAAACTTGACTTTGACTTTTCTTTCATTGACTCAACCTCTGAGGCAAATTTCCTTCCATCCACTGTGTGCTCTGAGCCTTGCTCATCTGTTTGGCCCCGGGGGAAATGAAACTGCCGCAATCTGTATGTTCCAGTGAGGGGTCCACCTCTCAGCACTGCAAATGCATGAAATAAGGTAAAAACATTAACCAGTAAAATCTTCCTGGCAGTCAAGTTATAAATTTCAAAGATTTTATAACATGCAAGCAGTTTTCTCCATATTAATGTGTTTCGAAATTAGATTATTTTTAAACATTTGGAGGAAAAAAAAAAACAAACCCTGAACAGTTTGTGCACTTAAGCCAAAGTTATTGAAGGGTTTAAGTCTAGACATGTATATGAGTGCATTGGTTGTAGTAAATCTGCATGACTCCTAAATATGGTTCCAAAATTCAGGTAAAATACATCTGAATACACCTTCTACTCCAGAGAGAAAACCAAAGTGAAAGTAATGCAGAAAAAGAGCAGTTTGCCAGAAACAGTAATTGGACTTTAATAACTGTAGAAGGAACAGCCCTACTTCATGGAATTAACTTCCCTCTAAAATTTGTATTATTTATGGCAGTATCTTAAATGTCTCTTTCTTCACAGAAGTAACAGTTGTACTTGACATTTTCTGAATTTAGATTATGAGGTACCACCGGAGTACTCAGATGTTATCGACACTGTTTATTGGTCATTACCATTAATTCCTTGCTTACAAGCATATAAATGTGTATTAATTCTCGCTGCGGCGATAGGCACTTGTAACTGTGCATGATGCTTAGAAACATGTGCCTGTAGTTCTTGTAGTACTTGCAATATTATACGTCAGCACAAAGAAATCTCCTTTGCTATCAAGGTAGTAAGACTCTCTGAGGAAAAGAAACTAGCCCAGAGGGATTTCTTATGGAATTATACTGTGAGTAACTTTTACATACGTATAAATCTTCCACCACACGTTGATTTAAAAAAAAAAAAAAGGCACAATTGAGTAACTGTGTTTAGAAATCCTACTCCTCTCTTCCCTTTTGCAAAACAATGATTATCCTGGAGGTTTCCTACTGGGAAATTACTGGTCCTTTTGCCTTTAACATAAGAACACTTGCCAACAAGTCCTAATCTTAAAGAACATAATTTGGATCTTCTGTGACACTTAAAAGGTATTGCCAACCAGCATAATGAAATTAACAAGCACACCCTCATCTACAGAAATACTCCTGAAAGGCAACTAGTCTTGTTTTCTATACAAATTAGAGCAAAAGAGAACGAAAAAAAAGAAAATATGTCACATCCCCCTCTCCAGGTCTCCTTTTTACTAACCTGATTGATTGCCCTTATCCTCAAAATTCACATGGAATGAATGTCCAACATTGACAATCTCTTTGCATGTTCAAGGTTTCCAAGTGATCTGGAGAAGCCCCAGAAATGCATCTTTTTTTACTTCCTTAGTTTTAATATCAATAGGAGACTGATGGTCTCCATTGGCAATAGGGTGTAACTCGTGCCAGTGGTCAGGTCCTAGGCAAAATAAATAAATTAATTAATAAATAAAGTATTCTACTTCAAATTCTGTACCAATACATAATTCATGACACTTTCCCTTGGAACCAATTGCATACGTAACACAGATATTTGATGCGTTCATAATCCATGTAAGTCTGAAGAATGTTTATAAGGAAAAGAAAGAAATATCCAATATATCATAAATAAATCTGACTTTCTATTAAAGATAGCTTTTACCATTGTTGCCTTGATAACTCCAGTTCAAACTTGCCATTTTTTAATCCTTGCAAGGTACTGTCTTCTTTAAAAAGAAGTTACTGGTGCTGCTGCAAGCTGTTAAGACAAGATCCCTGCTTCGATTTTCTGCTGAATTTCTAACTTACACCTGGGTTTTATATGCCTGATTAAACTGTAAGGATAGTAATATTTTCTAACCAACTTTTATTGATTTCATATGACTTTGGAATGGCATGAGAAGCTGTGGTAAGAGAAAGGATTGTAATAAGGAAACACTGTGGTTTGCAATCTGTTTACTTTTTGATTCAGAACATACATTAAGACCGATATGAGATAGATGCCAAATTAAAACATATATCATTGTAACTGTTCAAATGTTGTCCACTGACCTTTATACTAAATCTTCACAATTCAAAGGATAATTATGGTATAAAACTGCAGACTACATAGAAAGCAATGGATGCTCAGCCTCTTCGAAAATCCATGGTAAGGATTTAAGACATCTATGTGTGGATTTTAGAACATTAATTCTGACAGTCACTAAAAACCAATCAATCTCATTAGCTTTCAGTGGTGGAAGACAAATAATAGCAAATAACAAATAAGACTAGCAAGAGGAGGTCCAAGGCCTACTAAGTCCTACTGGCTTCAGATGTTTTGGGAATGATCTCAAGCCATTTTTGTACTGCTGGGAATCTCCAAGGCAATCTTTGCAGGGACTGATACCGGACTAAGTGCATGATTGAAATCCAGCTCCCAAAGGTTTTTCCTGCAGTAGATCCTATCTTGTAGTTCAAGGATATTTACACACAATCACCTATTTCTTCAGCAATAAGATACTAGCCCCAACTCTGTTTTAAAACTAACTTCTTCTAATACATACAGGATTTTGCCTGGCTTAAACTCTGTCCCATACATGCTTAAAAGCAGGACTGTATTTTTAGAACCATATGCTTGATAGGTACTGCAGTACTATAATTAAATAGTTGTGGTATTATCTAAATTTGTAACCATTTGAACTGAGTGTATAGAGTAATTATTTCTCTATAAAACAAGGTTTATCACAGCTTATGTAAGCATTGCCTTGTCATCCTGCATTGCAAAAAATGGAACCTGTTGACATTTTTCTGTTTTTCTTACAGACTATTCTCAGTAACAGGAAACTACTGATATCTGCCTTTGCAGATGTCTGCAGCTGACGTCAGGAATTTCAGATACCATTGTGCAAGTAATGTTATAACCTGTAAGACTTGTGGCATTGATGTCAAGAAATACGATAGCTTTTAGGTGCGTCCCAGCTATAGGTGGACTGCAACTTTCTGTTAATTTGTTGTTGTTGCTCAAAAATTATGTTTTATCAGCATGGAAAGTGTTCAAAGGAAAATTATTGCCACAAACTTTTGCTGAAAGACAGATAGCTTCACTTGCTTAGTCCCTGACAAATCTCCTAGTCAGATTACTAAGATGATATCAGTGTTCACTACATCATTACATTTCTGCTTGAAGGGTGCACAGTTTATGGTCCTTGGGCAACCTTGCTATGTGAACTATGTGAGAAATGAAGATAGCAAAACTAACAGATCAGCTTGAAATACTAAGTATGCTGGACGTGGCCAGTTATTAACCTGTAGTTGTGCAACAAGGAGTTTGAAGATCTCAGTAACCAGGCTTGCATCGGGCCTTCAGCGCCCTGTTGAGGTGAGGGGAACTGGGAGGCCTGCCCCTGTCTTGACTGCTACTGTCTGGAATGGCTGTGACAAATTACTGCTATGTTTAGTGCTGAAACAGGCTGGTGTTGGTGACTATGTTTTGAGGCTTCAGAAACCAAACTGGGCACCAGACACTAAAAAGATGCAGCCCACAGCTCTGGAGAACAAAGCCGTACAGCAGGCAGCCCAAGAGCCCTGATAAAGCCACCTTCAGCCTGGGCACTCAGGACCTGCAGCCTCTCTCCTCCTGCAGGAGAAGATTTAGAGTCCAAGTTAGAAGGTTACAGGTGACATGGAAGCGGCCCAGCTCCCCGCCTGTCCCCTGGGACAGCTCGGTGTTCTGGGGGGACAGATAAGCACAGTTCATTGGGGCACAGGTGTTCATGGCTCAACAGTTTTTCACTTTGAGAATCAGAACTCTTTTTAATGTATTTGTGGGGGGATTTAGCAGCCTTCAGTAAAATTTAGAAATTATTTAAAGAACAGTTTTGAAACTGAATGTGTTTCTTGCAGAAGAGAAATCCTGACTTTTGGCCAGATCTGATGTCAATTATCATCGTTCCTTTGGAATAACGTAGGATAAGTTCCTTCACTCCTGTGAGAGCCACAGCACCAAATTGACTGCAGTTGATCACACAGCAAGATGAAAGAGCCAGAGACCCCTCAGTTCCCTGTCTGCTATCAGTCATCTTTAAACAGTGTTAGTCACTGTAAGTTAGTTATATAGATAATAGCAAAGACCTCCTGTCAGTGGCCAAGAACTATCAGCTGGACCACTGAAAAAAACAAGAGACCAGTTAGATAGGACTAATTCAGAGAGATCTGAAATTGTGTTTGTGGTTTGAGCGAAACAGGTGGTGCGTTCCAGCATGATATGCAGACAATACAAAGTAATTCAGTGACAGAGCATACAGAAGCATGGGGCAAGATAATTTTGAATTTTCTAACAATGAAAGGAAGGAAGTTTTAGGAATAATAGCCAAAGGAAATATAAATCTTGTCTTGTTAGGCAGATGCAATGAGAATCTAATGTGGAAAAACTGCCGTAGTATCTTTTGCTTGATCAGATAATCAATGTCAATTTTCTGACTATGAAAAATATTCTTTCTGCGCGAGGTGAGCATGGCAGAGATTCAGTAAAATGATCTCTTGGAAGAGGAGCCACAATTTCAGAATTGTGACCTTTTTACTGTTTCATCAGCCAGGCTCTAAAGTAATTCTAGACCTCAGGTTTAAATGCAGCAGACTGCATGTGACTGACACAACAACTGGTTTGCTTCTTGAAACCCAACACAACTGGCTTATGATTCCTCTTGTTATACACTTTTATTCACCCGTAAGTGCACTTCAGCTTTTAACTATGAACCTATCACTGTTGCTAAATATTTAATTATTAGTATTTCTTATTTAAAGTCTAAGTTGTTGATTCTTACGTCTTCAAATTAAAACCTGTCAAAACCAATTTTTTCTTTTCTGCATGAATGTAGAGAATAAGGATAATGTTATGAGGGAGTTCTCGAGTTCATGAAGAGCTCATGAACCAGGATTCAAAGAAAAAGAATCCAGTATTTATTTGAATAGATATACCACTTTTTTAAATTCCCGAAGTTACAATGTGGCCATATGACAAAGAAATTAGATTTGACTTCAAACAAAGTCCCAGGAACTAAGGTGATGCAACTTAGGAAGAATGGTCGACACCTTACTGCTAGTTGCACAGCACTTGCCATTTGGGAAACTTCTTTCAGGTCCTTCTTCCACCTTCCAAAACCATTTCACGGTTTTTGCAACAACTTCATGCTAGACAGAAAGGCTTCTGAACTCAAAAAGCACTTTTTTTTTTTTCCCCCAAAATAAAAGCTTTTTACAAATTGATACAGGGATTGAAGTAAATTATCTATAAATGTAAGTTAAAATGTTTTAAAGCATTTTACAATTATTTTTGTGGCTCTCATGCATTCATCCAGAGTACTTGTAGTCCAGACGTTGTCACATTATACTCACGCATTAGAACTACAGGAATAAGTTGCTGAGACAGCAACCACAAAAAAATGTCCCAGCAGCAGAGGGCATGAGAAGGCTGAGGATCATGGATGGTAATGAGCTTCTTAAAACACAAGCCTGTATTCCATCAACCCCTGATTATTGCCTCCACATTTTAGGCTATCCACACTGCAGGGAAGTGTTAGCACCTTTCCAGGAAACCGAGATTAAAGAAATGTGATATTCTTGGCAAAACCTCCTTCACAATATAAATAGAAGTGGATCCCTGGCTTTCCAGACAAGTGTTGACAAAGTTTTAATGTCTAAAGCTCTGAACCTGCACACCACTAGAGATGTGTTTAATTTTATGCATAGCAGGATGTCTATTCACCTTATTTGTGAATATGAAATTAAAAATGAACACAGTATAGGAATGAATACAAAATAGTCTTATTTTAAGGATACTGACTAAAAAAAACCACAGAAAACTTTTCTGAAAAATATTAATGTTCACAGGAAATTTTTCATTTTTTAACTGTCAAACACTACATATCTTGAGAGTGAATTTGTGCAAAAAATCCTACAAAAAGCTTCAAAAATATTTCACTAGCTATCATAGTGATCCTTTTGAGTTAATGTTTACAAATAATCAAGATATTGCTATTTGTAATGCTCTGGTCAAAATTAAATAATATGTATTAGATAATCTTCACTTCTAGCTATTGTAAATAAAACAGTGGGAGGATAGTTGCAAAGTTCTGAAAGTTATGAAAGGTGAACTAGGAGGAAGGGCGCACCCAAGCCACCAGGCACCGCTTGATCTGAGGAAGCTCAGGCCATGTGTGTGCAAAGTATTGCACAGGGTGCAAGAGATAAGGACCGCCTTCCAAATGTGTAGTAAACACTGGCCTGTGGCATAAAGGTGGGAGACAGCAGGACCCCAGTGGTTGTGAAAGAGCTGCTGTCTCACGTCACCTCGCATCGGCTCCCAGCACCGGGCTGTGCTGAGGGCAGAGATGCAGCTCAGTGTGTCACTGCGCTGGGATCAACCCAGCCCCTCCTCAGGAGGGGACAAGCGCCAGCCTAAATGGGGACTTTTGTCTGCTGCGGGCTACAGCTTCAGGCTTTTAACTGAGCATTTGATTTCAAGTGATGAAAGATAATACATCTCTATTTTTATTTCCAGACAGACCAATAAAATATAAAACTCTCTCTCCCATAACTCCCTGTCCCAATTAGGAGAACGGCCAAAGTCTAAAGCAAAGAAAAAAGGTTGTGTCCAAATAATGAAGTATCCATAAACTTTTCTTGTTACAACGTGTTTTGTGAGCCTTCGTAGTCCATATTTTCTAGCAAACGCTAACAAAACATTATACATGTCATTATGCACCTCATACTCAGGGAATGTATTGAATTTTACCTAATACATTTAAATACCAGAACAGGTTTTTACGGGAGGGAACAACGACGGCCAAAAATCAAACTCACATGGTGGACATGGCACGGTAATAAATACAAATTTCGTTATTTGCAATTATACTGACACAACGTTAAGCAATCTATATCAGGAATGGTGGGGTAGTTCTATGGAAGTTTTTTTTTCATTTTAATTCTGTACCTTAGTACGAAAGAAGCACATATAGCTGCAACAGGCTTAATCTGGTTTATAGATACAACATATGAAAGGGAAAGACAGACTGCTGTGATGGTATGTTTTACTTGCCCTACATTAGGGGTTTTCAGCCCTTCGATTTCCAGATGCTTAAACATCTCCTGGCAAAGACAGAGAAATCAAAGCCTTCTGAAAGCAGGCTTGATCTTCTCAGTTGTCTTTCACCTTGAAAAGAATTCACAGACCGCAGGACTTGGGGCAGAAGTTGAAAACACATTTCTGTGCCATGAGACTGCTGAAAATTGTTACCTGCATGATACATTTTCAGGATTCGGACCCTTCAGTTTGAGGTGCTGATCAGCCTGAATATATTAATAGCTTTGTCAAGTGTTACTGCTATCACTTGTGAACGACTTTGAGCTGTATGTATGGCACAGATACTTGTCCAAAGTGACCAGTATTCTCTGCTCAAATGTATTTAATTTTCAAAATTCTGTACAAAACAGTATATAAATAACCACTTCAGTGATCCGTGATACTACCTATATTATATATAATTCCTTAGGCATAAATAAATCTCACGATCTTGCACAGAACTGACTGGTGGATAAACAAAGACAGACAAATGCCCTCTTTCAGAGGTATTACCGGCTGTGGGAATTGCGTTGTTTTAATCAAAACCTGGCTCTGACAGACAGAAATCATCGTAAGCAGCAAGAGGCGCAGTCGCACGCCAACTGCTCGGGAGTTTCCGCAGGGAGCTGTGCCCTCTGCTGCCTGAGGGAGCACAGTGAGGAAACAGCAGCAAGAAACTTGGCCAGCACAGCCTTGACCCAAAACACAGGTGAAACGGAACAATTCAAATACAGGAATGTTTAATTCGTGTTTGATAGTAAGCTGCGTCGGGTGGCTGAGAATATTTTTTGTTTGTTTCCAGTCTCCTGAAAGACTAAGCCATGATAAACAGGAACAGCAGAAATTTGAGAAAGGTTGACTTTTTTTTTCTTTTGTCAGTAACAAAGCATTAAAATGCACGCTTTCTTCGGAAAGGGTGGATAAAAAAGCCCCAACTCTTACATCAAAACAGCAGTAGATAAACAAATGGTATACTTTTACTGAAAAGGTTGTTTTCCTTTTCACTATTGTTGAGCCTTTTTTCATCAAATACTGTTTAAAACTCAGTCCAAGGCTCATTTGACTATATTTCTGACTGTCTATTGTGACTTTAATTTTCCATAGCTTTTAATTTTACTGTCCACATCAGTGACACTCATGAAGAGTGAGCCAGTTAGGGATGCAGGGATTCTGTCCTAGTTTTTCAAAAAGAGTTCTTAATAACAAAGGGAAGGAAAAAAAAAAACTATTTCAGTGTCAACTGTTCCGCAAAAGTATTCATCTTTTTGAGCTACTGAACTGCTGAAAAAACACCTGCACAAGTCACACATGCACGTTCTGTTACAAACGTAAAATGCAGATATGCAGCCACCACACAAATAAGCATACTTATGTACCATAGATGTAGTTTCACTGATTTCCATTCTAAAGATATTCCTATGCTAGCAGTGTTCCCTCTTTTTATGCTCCACGTTAAACTCCACAAGCACAGAGGAAGTTGCAGAAGTACCAGCTGCTTGCTGGCACGTAGGTAGTGTGTGCTTTTTCACCAGGGCATGTTTGAAACCTACTGCAACTCAACAATTGTGATCTATAAACCATATTTGTTAAGAAACATAAATAGTTTCAGCAATGCCACAGAATTCATGAGTACCCCAGAGCCACTAGAGCAGCTCTGCCACCTACAGACATGTCATTGCTGTATTTGCACAATAAAACCCCACCTTACACTTGTGTAGAGTTCTTGCAGAAATTAAACGCGCAGGTATCTCAACTGGACCCTCCCAGCATGTAAACCAGAAGTACAGGACTGTGATGAATGATCAAGATTTGACGTAAATTGTACAGAAATTGAGCAAGGTTTTTGCAAGAAACTATACATATTTACTCCATAACCGTCTTCACTACTGGACATTCCACTGGGATGTAACTGATGCTAAACAGGACTAAGAGGAATTAGTTGTTTTAATAGATAAATCATAGTATCTTTTCTGTTCTGAAATTAACAGCAGCTTTCCCGACTTTCTGATAAAAGCCCGATGTGCCTCAAGAAGATCTACTTGCCCCATTTTCCCTAGTTTCTGCTGGAGTTTAGATGAACTGCATGTTCCATTCTCCCTGTCACCACGAAATCACACTCTGTACTACCTAGTTATCCTACTCCTCTCACAGAGGCAACATAAAATAAACTCTGGTGTACTGGCAAAGGATCAGAGAGAACTGCGTGAGTCCCAGGTCAATGGAGCAGACTGCAGGTCTCCTCTCAGTTTAAAAAAAGAAAAATTTCCCAGCCCTTTTCTGTGCAGAGATGGCCTCGAAAACCTGAAACAACGTAAACAATGTTTAAACATGGAGATGCAGGAAAGGAGCCAGGGAGCTGATGTCAGTGCGACACCAGACGAAAAGCAAGAGTGTTACTGAAGGGGGACAAGTGCACGGTGGCACAGCCGCACATTTTTGCTCTTTCCTCTTCAGAGAAGTCAAGAAGAAATCCTAAAAATATCTCCCTGTCCTGTGCCATCTCCTTGGCCATTGCCCATCCCATTGCTGGCAGAGCAGGGATGTGGGAGATCATGAGAGAGCCTCCCAGCTATTTCACTTCAGACCTGAAGAATATATCTAAAAAAAAAAAAAAGAATTACTACTTTTTTTGAAGAATTCACATTCTGTGTGTTTCTTTACAGTTTTCCCAATTTCCACACTTCCCCGTAGCAGTGTCTTAAAAAATGCCTGCTCTCGTTCAAAATAACTGTACCCTTGTGCTTCTTCAGTGGAAGAGTAAAACCACTCAGATTATCTCAATAACAGCAACTCTTTGACAGCTTTCTGAAGTGACAAGAAAACAGTTCTAAATAAAGATATTTTGGATTCTGTGTTTTGGAAACGGAACAAGAAATTGTGAAGAATCTGGGGAGAGGCTGTAAGATGCCAACAAGAAATGGACCTACAGAAGCATTAGGGATGCAGAAAAAATCTGAGAGATGCAGAATGAAATGAGGCCAGGCTGGAAACGAAGACATGGGAAGATGGAAAGGAAACATATGTGTAGGAGAACTTGGTGGGGTAAGAGTTTGAGCCTGTGGCTCCCTCACACACCTTGAGTACCTCTAATTTAGACACACAGAACAAAACTATCTTAGCGCTGCTTGATGTTGGCAATAAAATATTTCTGTCCTTAATAATTCTGTACTTTGATGGCAATGCTAATGTTAAGTGGAAGTTGGACCTTCTTTTTCTCATCTTTGTGCTGCTCTCTGCCCAGTGCAGCAACCATGGGATTTCTGTTCACTATTTTTCTCACAAAAGTAGTGTCCCGGGTGTTTTCCTAGTTGTCCATGTGATGCTGTTGTTGCATTTGCACTAAAACCTGCTGTCCTTGTAGGAAGGTTAACCTCATCTAATGCAAGATTTTGGATTTCAGATACATTATTTTCCCTTATTGTTTCACTGTTCTCTTATGGAACATCAGCATACGGTGTACCTGGATGGTTCCTGTACATTAACGATATGTATATTTCTTTTACACGGCCAACGAACCTGGAAGTATATTTATTTCATCCAGAGACTACCAGGACCACTAGTTCTACTTCTTTCCAAAATTTGCATCAGTAAGTGAAATGAAATTTTAGCAACCATTTTAAGAATAAATTTTGCAAGTAGGTCATGTGCTAACTGAAACTAATAGACGTCATTTTAAAGTATATTCTGAAACATGTGAGATATTTGGGGTTGCTATTTGTGCAGGAGGTTGGACTAGATGACTACCTAAGGTCCCTTCCAATCTGAGTGTTTTTTATGGTTCTGTGAGTGAAGTTTTGTCTGGCATGTTATAAAACATTTCCCTGTCACTATGAAAAATATTGGAACACTAGATAAGAATTATACTGAGTTTCAGCAAAGCTGGTTTATTTTCTGTTTATTTTATGTGATCAGATATAGGAATCAAAGAATGTGTTGTGGAGAGAATATGTCCAGAGTTAAAGATAAGAAGAATGAGTCAGAGATGTGGGCATCGCCTAGGGAATTTTGAACATTGTTGTGCAATGATTTTTGTAACTCATTACATTTGAATTAAGACATACATAGATAATGGCCATTCTCTGATTTTTTGTCTGTGGTGAAATCAATAATGTGAATGAAGTAAAACAGCAATCAGCCCAGAATCTATCACTTGGCTAAGATAAACTAATAGAACTGAGAGTTCGGAGATGCATATTTGCAGGAAAAACAGGGTATCCAGCAAGTGACCCTGTGGGATGTTGCAGGATGGGGATGATCTCAGCTATTACAAACAGGAAACTTGTTCTAAATGAAGTGGATTATAAAAGCTATAATTAGCTAATGCTTCCTAAACGCCTAACAAAACTGTTGCGTTTTTTCCATTCCGAAGTGCAATACGAGGGTGAGATCAAGTATCATGTAGTGAGTGCAGACAGAGAAACAAATCTATGAACACAATATTGTCTGCCATTATTTCAGGACAATCTTGTAAACTCTCTGAAACAGATACTTTTCCTTTAATGATGCTGTGATTGCTGAAGGACTGTTGACTTGTTATATTGGAATATCACAAGCACATCACAATTAATTGTCACCAATTTATGTGAATTTTATTTACATGTCCACGGGTGATGCTTCTTTAATGTCTAATCTGTGCTGTAAATTCTGAAGAAAGCAGATTGATTCCTGAAGACAACAGAATCACTTGCCTCTTAAAAGAAAACTTGCTTTTCTCAGAAGTGGTTTCATAGCTGCTTTATTTACTGTTTACAAGTATTTGTGGTATTAACATAATAACCCGATGAGGATGACCGTGTCTGCTCTGCATGAACCTTATTCTCTGTCCCAAGAGTTTTCAAAGTACACACATACGCAACAGTGCAAACCCCGATGGAGAAGAAGCCAAGGGGCATGGGAGACCCCTCTTCTCATAGACGACCACCAAATGTGGCTTGGCCTTTGCTGTTGATGTGTGGATGACAGAGGGAAGCACCAGAGAAGAAGCAGGACCACTAGCAATGCAAAGGCTTTTCAGGAGTGTCATAAATGCTGTCTTACGAAGGACAGGCAGTTTGTTCCATCTGTTAGAGACGTGGAAGAACACAAAGTGCTCTGCTGAGACACGCATGGACTAAATAGGGAAGTGCAGGTTTGATTTTCTCGAGTCCACCCCAGCACACCCAAAGAACATCCGGTAATTCCATAACAAGATCAAGTTTATGAATTTTTGAAACAAATTCATAGTTTCTTTAAATCTGAAATTTTATGTAACTTTTAAAACGGACCGCTGTTACTTAAAATAAAACTCCAATATCTGTGACAAAAATATTACTCACCTGAACTGTGTCTATGAAGTGTACTAGCATCTTTAAAGTGTGAGCACTTCAACTGAAATGAAAGGAACTGGTTATAAACCTAACATTCTGCACGTGCTTAAATTCTCAGCTAGGTTGGCTTTGTGCATTTGGTGGCTCAGCTGGCCAGCACCAGTCCTTTCCTTTGGTTTTGGAGGCAGACGAAGGTCTGAGACTATCTTCAAGTATTTTGTCCTCCATAGCACAAATCTGTTACTGTGCCAGTGCATCAGCGGTCCATTGAACTACTTTTTCTTTTTTCTCATTATATTAAATAAATGAAAGCTTTAGTTATTAAGCCATAGAAGCAAATAACTCACTGAATATCTGACCATCTAGTAAGAGCAAATCTTAGTCTTTCTGAGCCAATGCTAAGAACCATAGAATCATAGAATTACAACTACCTGAAAGGAGGTTGTAGCATGGAGGGTGTTAGTCTCTTCTCCCAAGTAGCAAGTGATAGGACAAGAGGAAATGGCCTCAAGTTGCACCAGGGGAGGTTTAGATTGGATATTAGGAAAAAATTCTTCACAGAAAGGGTTGTCAGGCATTGGAACAGGCTGCCCAGGGAAGTGGTGGATTCCCCAACCTTCGACACTTTTAAGATTCAGCAGGACAGATGCTGGGACATCTTTTCTAGACTGTGCTTTTGCTGAGAAAGGTGGGACCAGATGATGCTTGTGGTCTCTTCCAACCTGGTGTTCTATGATTCTATTATGCCAAACCTAGCACATGTGTACTGCACTACTGATCTGCACATGCACAGTGAACCCACTGTATCCCCAATACAGGAGAGAGCTCAAACGTGCAGAATGACAGTACATTGTGTGGGTAACAAATTATTATACTCTGCACATCCAGAATGTCCACTTTCTGGTATTTCAGGATGACTAGTAGCCAGTGGTATTAGATGTTAGTCAGTAGGCTACCACCCAGAAAAGGAAAGACATATGTTATTACCAAAAGCAAAATACCACTGCCAAAGCTGATAAATTCAGCAGGGCTTAATGATGGTGTTGTCCTGTGCACAAGGAGGCTTAAGATAACTTTTGGTTTTTTAACTTTTGGGATTAGAGCACTGCTAGTCCACATGAGATGGCTTAAGCCCTCAGCTTTAGCGATTGTATTGGGTAAGGGTTACTTGACTTCATAGACTACGCATCCAGTTATTTAAAAGGAATTATTTGTATTTGCTTCTGTGGTTTGGGTAGATTGTATGTTATTTTACCATACTAAATACAACTTTTTTACAACATTACGATTTATTATTTTTTTATACTCAAAGACATATTACAGTTAAACACAGACCTTCATTAAACTCAGAGAAGTAGAAATAAACACTTAAGAACAATGCATTGGATACTCAGATGATGAAATTATTTAAACTTTTTTCTTTGGTGAGCACAGGGCAATCTGGAGCACTACAACAAAACGGATGAGTAAAACAGAATTTATTTATAAAGCTAAAATACTGCCCTTCCCACTCCTCCCAACAGTTGTGTTCACAGTATCCCCCAACACTGCAGTTACCAGCCCAGGGTACAGGGTAACCACCTATTGAACAAAAGAGGCAAGCCTGAGGCTTTTTTTAATGCAAGACAATGATGATCTTATATTTTTTTGTGAGAAAGTAACATCAGGTTTGGTTTATTGCCCTTTCACATTGGGGAGCTGAGTTTGCTGGAATTCAGAATAAAATATTAGCATTAGAACATAAAATAACTAGCTCTTTTATTGAAAAAACTGTTGTTAATATTCTGCAGGCTTATCTGGAAATCAAATTTTCTACCAACGGTATAAAACTCCCTGCTGTTACTCTTTTCTGCCTTACGTTCTCTGATTATCTGCAAACTGAGAAACCTGCTCAGAACATAAACCTTTTAAAAAGAAGGGTGGCACTGCACAATGAGGATTTTCTTCAGCCCTTGTGAGATATGTTTTTAAGATGATAGAGATTGTTGAAAGAAATGAGGGAAGTACTAGAAAATAAAACATTTTGTTTTGACACATTCATTTTGTCAAGCAACATTGTGTTTTCAAATTAAATTTATTTGAATAATTCAAAATAAACCGAACGATGAAAATTATGTCAGTGATAGAAGTGGATTTTAAAACTGTTTTGACTCGAAATATCTTTTCTTACCTTGTTTTTAATTTTCCATTTAGCAACTATCTGACATTATTAATTCAGATAATATGACTTATGATGTAACTTTTCATGCCAATAATGTTTATTCAAAATTTAATATTTTTCATTACTCAGGATTCAGAAGTAAGAAGTTACTTGTATACACTTGCAAACATCATTTTGGTTACACAAGTATGTGTTCTCTGCAGGTGAAAATTTGTTACCAGAAAATGAAGATATATCCACATGTTAAGATGGACTGGCTTTACCTCCACAGTTTGGTAGATTCAAATGATAAAAAGACAAAAGCTAGGTGCAAAAATGTCACCCAGTCCTAATCTCCTGAGGAACTCAAGATGTTTTTGTACTTTACTCCTGCTTTGTTCAAATGAATGAGAGAGGGAAGACACAGATGTTGCATGACTGCAATGCTCCTCTCACATAATCTCTACCTTTCCTTGTGTGTAGTAGTGAGATGCAAGACATTGCTGCTGGACTGGATGACAAACAATGAATGTGATAGTACATGCATATGCTCCCTTCTTTATCTCCCACCAGAAACACCTAATTTTATTACATTTTGTCAGCTTTTAATCTCTGGAGTTTAATTGGAAAGTGATTAATTAAATTAAACTGTTTTGAGAAAAAGCTGAATCATGGCACATATTCTTCCAGTTGCAACAGAAGATCATAACCTACAGCATCTCTGAATTTATAGCTAAACAAATGCTACTGGTCCTGGAATACACAGATGAGAACTGCTGGCCTGCTGCCCAGCTGTGTGTGTAAGACCTATAATTGAAACACTGGGTTCATTCCCTCTGTCAAGAAAGGTATAGTGATGCAAGGTTAGAAAAATATTTTCCATGTCTAATGCCTTAAAATACTTTGCTATAATTTCTGCGCAGAACCTTTGCAAAAAGCACGTAGTTGAAGCTGGGCAAATGCCCAGCCAGAAGCACACAGAAAGATGACTGAATAGTGAGACTTGCTTTACAAATACTAATGTTTAGGGACGAAAACTGAGAAAAACAAACACGAATTTCGAGGCTCCGTGGGCGTTCAACCTGCTGTTCTTCACACGCAGCATGCTTCCTGCATCCTGCAGACTGCAGCTCTACAAGGAAACAACGAAATAGCTTGGTGATGATGTGCGGCGCAGGCACAGGAGATCAGATTTCCCTCCTTCAGGAAAGGCGTTTGCAGGAATCATATTATTAATCTTTACAACAGTTTTGTGAGATATGGAGCAGGGTGCTGTATTCTCTGCACAACTACAGCAATGTGAACACTGGCCGGGGAGTGACATCCACAGATCCTCAGAGGACATCACTGTTAGAGACTGGACTAGATTTAATGGCTTTTCATTTCTTATCATGTGCCTTTCACTACAGTTGTGCTATCCTGGAGGAATTTGCTCTCTGAATAGCTGGGAAATCTTTGCTGTGTCCACATGGGATGTTTGAGAAGCTGGCAGGTACTGTTTGGTTATGCAAACTGCTAGTATTGACTGGCTTGAGACTTCTTATAGGTGTTTCCTGATCTACGATTCTTCAGTATCGTATATTTAATATGCATTTCTCCATTTCAGACCAGCATATTTCTTACAACTAGCAAATAGGAAAGACCTACTGTTGGTTACATTTTGTATCCAGGTTGTGCAGTAGTGAACTGGTGCATCATTCATGTCCTCAGGGGATGCACCTCAGTGGAAATCTGAACAGGGAAGTTTCATTGATCTTAGCCCAGCAAATCAAAAGCATTTCCAAAGTCTAGAATGATTGCTTGACTATGCAAAAAGGAGTTAATGAAATCACTACGAAAGTGAAAGACAGCAAGCCAGCACCCAGCAAATGTGAAGAACCAAAGAGAATTGTGTTCCCAGCTGCTTTCTGCAGTCAAAATTGTGTTTTCCTACGATGACAGTGACTAGGATCTGTGCCTGTGGCAATCTGGGGAGGATCTACAATCGCTGTTGGGAAGGCCAAAGTTTGTAGTTCCAGGTTGCCCGTGTGTGGCTACCAGTGGACAGTGCTGGCATGTCAGGGGTCCCAAGCCAGGGAAACAGAAAGAGTTTCAGTGTTCACCGAGTTCTTGATGTGTTGATTAGAAGCTGCGACCATTATTGTAGTGGTAGAAGCAGCAAATACCGGAGGGCATCTCTCAGCGTCCCTCCTTGGTATGATGCTGTTACTGCTTCCAAAAAAAGTGGGAAGAGCAGCACAATACAATCATAGTCACTATCTTCATTGCAAGCATGAAGTATAGTGTCCTCTATCTTATCACATCAAGGCCCTTACTAGTCTTCTTTGCAGACAAGTCAGGAAGATGTGGAGTGTTTGTGCCAGAAAATATTCTGTCCTTGTCTAGGAAGAACAGCTCCACAATGACATGAAGGGTTTACTAATTAAAAAAAAACAACCTAAATTAAAATGTCCAGAAGCTATTACTTCGATACTTTTTACTGTTGTTACAGGTAGCACTGAAGCATCCTTAAGGTCAAACATCAAGAGCTAAGTTCTGAAAGGGTCTGAGTACTTTGGCTCCATATTTCAAATGTATATTTCCATACCTCAGCATTACTGTGGGTGTGTAAGTAGGATCACTAAAATGACTATGAGATTTGAATGGCAGAGCTTGATTGGATCACATGACATAAGCCTACTACTGATCCCCAAAATCAATCATGGAGTCTTGGTATCAATTCAGGAGAAAAAAAAAAGAGTATTTTTTCTCCAAAACACATCATATAAAGATGCATTAGGCAACCAACACATTTGTAGAGAATGGAGAGCAACACTACAGAGAAAGTTAAGGAAATTTGAAGAAAGAGTTCGAGGAACAGAAAGACACAGAAAGGTGGGAATGGAGAGAGAGAAACGAGTAAAATCTTTTGTGCTGGGCAGACCGCTGCACGGAATCAGACCAACCGCATCTCACAGTTGTACTGCCAGCTTTAAACAGCAGACGTGTTGCAGAACCCACAGCCCAAGCTTGTAAGCAGTTGTGCTAAAGAAAGTCAAATATTGCAGACGAGCCCATAGACATGCACCAATATAAATTAATAGAAATGGGATTTGCAAAACGAAGGATGATATCTGAGGATTTTGCCCATAAGACTGTAATGTACTGCTCTATTCCTGTATCCTCAGGCAGATTTTTAAAGATTACGTTTTAGAATTACTGTGTATCATTGTTTTAGTCTCCTTCTGTGGGGTTTGTTAAAAAAACCCACACTTCTGATGTATTGTTAATTTCTTAAACCGTTCTTCTAAGAAAAACATTAACATTTCCAACCAATATTGCTTTTCAGTTACTGAAGGCTTTTTATTATGTATTTTTTTCCCCTTTGTCTTCTGGTGATACCTGCTCTTCAATATGTGTTGCTGAAATGTGTGTATTATATTGGAAAAGCATGGGATTCTTATACTTACTCCTTTTTAATGACATACTCCTTACAATTGCTACACACATATGAATGTTTATGCTTCCACACATCAAGTTATTTTTTATGCCCTACAGATGATGCTTTCAGAGATGTTTTGTGGTCTCAGAGTGAAATCTCAACTCCATTAAAGTGAAGAGAAGCACAGGTGTTGACAGAAATGGGATGCTTGGCTCTGACCTTTCAAAGTGCGCAAATGGTAAGGATTCATGAGGAGTGACTGTCTCAGGGCTTTGGGAGACAGGCATCTCAAAGGGATTCCTGGAAGAAGATTAAGATCTGAAAACTCCGCTGCCTGAAGAGGGCATGTTTCAAGGGCTGGAAATGCATCCAATGATTCTCTTATAAAATTATCTTTTAGGAGGACGTGTCTCACTGGAAAATATGTGTGAAGTATTTGTGATTTGCTGCATCATTAACTACGTGACATACATCCTCAAGATGTAAAGCTCTTACGAACTCGTCCGGCCTCATCCTGGCATTCCTGTGGCCTGGTTACGACTGTTCCCAGGTAGATGTTGTTGCCAGAGCAGCATGCAAAATGAAGGTCAGACATAAAACTCTACCTTGATACGTAAGAGTTGCCAAACTGCTGGAATTTCCAAACAGACACGTCCAGAGCTTATAAAAGCAAACAGTATAGGTCAGATTCTCATACTTGGATTATTTCAAGTCAGACTGTGCCAGTGTGTATAAAAGCAGATAGCCTGGTCAGATTTGGATTTCAGTGTGAATGTTGCACAAGCAAATCCCTATGGGAAAAAGAGAACAGTCATCTTCCAGCAGAGTTTATCGGTTTATTTTTCAGAGGCTTACCTTAAACATGCAGTATATTTCTGTTGTATGAGATCTGTATGTGATATTTAATAACTCTAGGGGATTCTTTTGCTTGGGTTTTGTTTGTTTGTTTTTCCCTACCAATGTTCTTTCAAGTCTATGGTCATTTTAGTAATAGACTGACACAAGGAAAACTAGTTTACCTTTTAGTGCCTAAATCTGAAGTCTGGCTTATTGTTTACACATTTATTGTATCTCATGAACTAAATATTAAGTTCTGCAAATGGTAACGTAGGTTCTCAGCTACAACAGGAGAAAGATGGGATTTTGCAAGCAAGATCCTAGAGTCTGAACTGCAGACTGCTGAATAGTTATGTGTCTTCTGAAATGGAAAGATGCACTAAAAGTCTCCTTAATGTTTGTTGAGATATGCTACTTCCTGCTTTTCATCAAATAAAGTAAATGTAGCTAAAGAACTCACCATGTATAAAAACAACACAATTGACCCAATATGCTTCTGTTTTTCCTTTGGCAGATCTTCCAACACAGACCTGGCCGTCAATGGGGGTTTCCATTCATGCCTACAATGTTTTCCATGGCATGGCATCTCAGCAAAGTGGAAGGCATATGACAATTTGGCTTTTTGGCTATGTCATGCCACCATGGCATCCCTCAATCAAAAGCACTGAGTGACATGCCTTTCTTGCACTGCCTGGCATGCAATGTGAAATATGTCAAAAAACATCGTTGCCCCTTCCATATTGTGTATTGTTTTCTTTCACAAGCTATTAAATATAGTGGAATATATTTTATATTTAGATTGGCCACAGGCATTGAGTAAATGCTTTTGCTTATTTAACAGTGTGCTCATTGTGGGCACATCCTGTGCTCTGGTAAAGCCCTCTGCATGAAATCACCCCTGGGAAATAGCCCTGAGCACGGTGGAACCTGGAAAGCTCAGCTTCAAGCAGGGGAATTCTTGAATTACGTCCTGCTGGCATATTTACTTCTGTGTGTCCCCTTACAGTCAGCCGTTCCCAGCTGTCCCGCTGGCCCCTGGACGCTGCTGGAAATCAGCATGCTGAGGTAGAGCAGCACTTCGGTTGTTCCGCTTATGTCAAGGTATTGGCCAAGCCAGGCATGGCTGACAGACTCCCAAGCTGCTGTAAGTCAGTTTTCTATGCATTATTCTTCTGTACATGCTTGGTGTGCCCTGGGTAAAGCCACGGCTCTCAGCCATTTTCCAGGCTCTGCTTATTCCTGCTATCCCTAGTCAGGTAAAGTGTCTTTGATTTCAGGTGAGGTATTTTGGTGAGATCAGCATGATTATGCCTTTTGTTTGTTTGGCAGAAGCAAACACTACATGTGAATCGCAAGTCCAACAGACAGCGGCCCATAGCTATAGCCCATTAATTAGCACTAGTCTCTCTGATTTGATCTCTCATTTAGATGACAAATGTACAAAATCCTTATTAGTTAGGTATCCAACAGAACCAACGTGTTTTATTTATTCTGTCAAGCTTTTGAAGTAAACTTGTCACCAGGTGCCCAGCTGTGGTCCTGCAATTGGGTACCAGCTTCAGACAAGAGCGTGTTTGCAATTACCATGTAGGCTAAAACCTCTCACTTTCAGTCTCAATTCACCCCACTGCATTTCTCTTCAGTTACGGTAGTATATGATGTATGTGCTTCTCTGCTTTGCATGCGTGGTTTCATTAGCATTAACAGAGAAGCAGTTTAGCATGAAGACTTTTGGTTTAAATCTACTGGGACCAGATTCTGCTACTTTTTTATGTTGCATATTTACAGATACAGCAGTGATAGAGAGCTTCTGGCAGGCATCTTTCAAAGTTAAACATCAGCTGCATTCTTAATGAAATCACTTTCCATGCTGCGTCACTTGCTTTTCACTTAAGTCCTTGCAGTATATGTGCTGTATTCTTGGACCATTCTAAAATGACAGTCAGAGAGAAGCCAGATTTCATATTGATTCAGCCTGCAGTTCAGCTGGCAATCTCCAGTTGACACTCAGATCACTTCTGCCTTTAAGGACAAAATCAGAACACTAATAACAAATGCACAACTTTCCTTCTACAACTAAAAACACAGCTAATGATTTTACTAATACTGTTTAGATCTAGCCATTAATGATGCTACTGAAATCTGCCATTCACTTGGGTCAGTTTAATTCAGCTCCCTGATTTTCCTCTTACCTTTCCTTCCCTGGCTTTTCAAACCTTCTCTTTCTGATGAAACAGATGTCAACTCGCTATGTCAGTGCTACCAACTGAGTATTCCTGAATGCAGGTATGTTCCTGAGTGTGACCTGATTAAAGCACCAAGTAAGGAGGGCTGTGCTGGATGCCCTGCTGTTTCGCACTCTTCTTGCCAACTGAGAGGTAAACAATTTCAGTCAGGATTTTTTAAAGTGTGTAACAGATATAGGATGACTTCTATGGAATGCCATGCTTAAAAATGTTGTACTTCAATTCTCCACTTGAACAATGGCTATAGTATGATTTCTTTTCAGAAGATATTGCAAAGATGCTTTAATTAGTGGCACAGTGCGGCACTGTGAGTGAAGGTACTGCAGAAATCCTGAAGTTTTTAATGAATGACATAGGTTGATCTTGTTATGCTCTCACCTTTGATATTTCAGATAGCTGTTGGCTTTCTAAATATGTCAGAGATTTAGAAAATAGAAACATATCACTGCAATGCAGCTGTGAATGCACTAGGTAACACTACTCTTCTTAAACGTTTAAAACTGTGACCTTTTCTTAGTCATAATGGGTTTTTCATAGCAGAAGTATCTACTTCCTAGAGAAAGCAATGTTATGCAAGTCAGATGATAATGAATTTATGAGCTGATATCAGAGGTAAAGGATAAATGTGAAGGTAGGTCCTAAGGGATGCAAAAATAATTTTCTTGTGATTATCTCTTCATGCAGATAAAGCTATTCCATTTTCTTTTTGCGCTGCCTTTGATGATGAAAGCAACAGGAAGACAACACCAGCACCACAAAGTCAGGGAGACGCTGCGATATGACTCAGTGCCCGGGGCGGACTCCAAGTACCTACCCCGCTGATCCCAGTATTTGTGGCTTTGTGTAAGTCAGTGCCCAGCAGCCGCGACATTCGGATGCTGACAAAGAGCTGCTCCTCTGGGTGAAGCAGGACCTGCTCACTGGAGAACTAAAACGTGGAGACTTGCTGTAGGCATGGGGCTCCTTAACAGAGGATGGTTTGTAAGTTCTCACATAGAACAACGAATTGAAACACCAGGGAAAGAACGCCTTTTTCTGTGCAATACAAACCATGTTCTTTACTTCCATCAATGGCTCCAATAAACGTTACTTTTATAGGTGATGTTGATTAAAAGTCTCTTTGCGCCTTTGATAAACAAGCCCTCTAAAACTGTCTGTTTATACAGCCAGAAAATGAGCTGCTCCAATTAGAATTTCATGAGCTCACGAATGTTTCTCTCTAGGAAGATGAGGTAGAAACCGTTTCAAAAGGATTAATGTCTAAGCTTTCTGAATTAAAATGGCAGCAGGTGTCAATTTTACATGCCTGTCCTTGCAACAAATGTGACATTATCCATTTGATTGATGACAGAGTAAAAGGCTGTATTTTCTGTTGGTTTGAGGTTCTCTTTTGAAAGTGAAAAGATGTAATTTTACATGCCATTGTACCTAAATCACCTCCTAGCATTTTGTTAACTGACTTCTGCCTAAGGAAGATATGGGGAACTACATTTTTTGAAGGACATTCTGACAATGAGCACAATTTTTTGTCTTTAAAGATGGTCAGAGGAACGTCTCTTATGATATCGTATACATTTCTAAGGTTTAGTGAGTTTCAGTCTGACACATCTTCTCTGTTTAAAGATACTATATACATCTCAACATAAGTCTTCTCAGATACAGATTCCTAAGTGAACGATCTTGCCTCACCTTTCTCTCAAAGGGGGAATGTCTACTTATGGTTAACTTTAGAGCAAGAAGAATCACTAAACAAGTTTAAATAAATCGTTTTAGTTACCCTAAATTAAATCCATATTTAGTTATTTATTAGCCTAGCTATGCAGATAAGCTAGAAGGGGAACTTTTATCTTCAGGTGGTTTTGGAACATGAAATATGACCAAATTAATCTTAGGCTCTGTGTATTGCAGCTTTTCAACCTTTTCCCTGTACCTCACCAATACAAAGGGTTTACCACCTCTCAAAGCTGCAGATTTATTTCTGTATTACTTTCCAGTGGGTACAAGGAGCATTTGAGCAAGTTCGCTGCTATGTTGGAAATCACGATGGTTCGCTACGCTTCTTGGATGACTCCCAAATATTTAGCTTGGGATACTAGTTAGCTTGAGGTGTGTATTTTGAGGTGGTATTTAGCTCGATGTAGATACACTTGCAGCGGTGATAACACGGAGTGACAAAGCCAAGGCAGACAGCAGTGAAGCAGGCACTTGAAAGAAAAGCTTTGAGTGTTCAACACGGATGTAGAGACAAAGCCAACTAACACAACTGTACCGATCACTAGCTCATCATCTGATGATATTTTCCTGACCTAAATACTGACTGCTAAGTTGTCTAACATGAGAAACGCACTTAGTGTAAAGCTCCCTGTGCAAAGGAGAATCGACTGGACAACGTCAAACCTGAATTTGACCAAACAGGCAGGAACGGCCTCATTCGCGGCTGGCAGGGGCCAGGTTTGTGTTAACGGGATGGTTCTGCAGGCTGTGAGATAACCTGTCGTGCAGACGCAGTGTATTTTGGAGCTGTTGAACAGGAGTATTTGTGGGAGCAGGGAAGCCAGAGCTCTGCACCCCGCAACCTTGGGAGCTCACCCCAAATAACATGGGCAGACTTTGCAGCCTCAGCACTGCAACCGGGAGAACCCGCAGGCAGGGCCGGGCTGGGTGTAGCGCTCCCCCTGGCCTGTGCAGCAGGTTCCCCGTCCCTCAGGCCCCCTCGCAGCGGCCCCTCCACCCGAGCCTGGCCGCACGGCCCCGCGGGGGCTGCGGGCCCCTCCCGCCGCTCCTGCCGCCGGTTCAGCACCAGCGCTCGCTCGCTCTCCCCGGGCGCTGCAGCCCCCGCTCCCGCGGCAGGGCGGGCAGGCCCCGCCGCAGCGGGCTGACACTGGCCGGTGGGTCCCCGGGCGCCCCTCTGCCGCCTACGGGTGGGCGACAAAGCTGCTGCACCCGCCCCCGCGGCCCCACCGTGCCCGCCTCGCAGGCTCCCGCCACCGCCCTCCCCCTGCCCACCCCTACGGGGAGGACGCGAAGCCGCAGCGGTCTATAAAAAGCCCCCTGGGGCGGGCGGGAAGTGGGGAGAGGGCATCGCTCCGGCCGGGGACCCGCGGCGGGGACGGGCAGCGGGCGGCACCTCCACCATGGCCCAGTCTGTGTGGGGCTACGACAGCGACAACGGTGAGTGGGGGCGCGGGGCGGCCGGGGCTGAGCCGGGGCGACATGTCCTTGCCTTTCCCCCCAGGACCCGAGCGGTGGCATGAAAACTACCCCCTGGCCAAGGGAGACAAGCAGTCGCCCATCGAGATCAACAGCAAAGACGTGCGCCACGACTCATCTCTCGCCCCTTGGCACGCCAGTTACGATCCCGGGGCAGCGAAAACCATCCTGAACAACGGGCGCACCTGCCGGGTCGTGTTCGACGACACTTTTGATCGATCAGGTCGGGTTCTGATTTGGTTTTTGTGGGGTTGTTAGGAACTGGGGTGTGCAAAGCGCTGGGAAGCGAAACGTGGTGGTGCCTGGCCTAGGGAGCCTGGCAGGGAAAAGTCATTTGGGTGTGTGAAAAAGGTGATCCTGGAGGTTATTGGAGCAGATCCAGACATGTGTAGATCCACCATAGGTGGAACAGGGACAGAGCATCCCTAAAATACAGACTTCTCTTCCCCAAGCCCCCTCTTTCAATGCAGACGCCACATCCTCAGGTTTTGTGTAAGGGGAGAAAGTGTCACCAGGAGGGGTTTCAGGTGTGCTCTGAGCCACTTCATAAACACAGAACTTGGGTGTTTGCCCTGGCAGTGATCCTGATTTGTACGGGAAGTCTTAAGGACTTCCATAGCCTGGAAAATAACATTTATGAAAATAGCATTCCATGGCTTCTGCAAAGCTGTGAAACAGCTTTGTTATTTGAGAGAGAGCAGTCTTGCTTGTCTAGGTTAAATTGTTCAAAACTTGATTCCAGAGCTCTACCAGTGTGTAGCTCTGGATGCAGGCAGGCAGGAACAGTCAAACTGAGTCATAAATTCACAATACAGTATAATGTGAAGACGTCTCAAGAGCATGCAATATTGATCAGTCCTTTACCAAGAAGGAAAGCAATCTAATTAATGGAAAGCAGAGTTACTTTCAATTGTATTTTTCTGCATCTGTGTTGATGGCATTTTTATTGGGATTTTGTTCTGAGTAAGCTATAAAATTAACGAAATATATCTGCAGTACATTGAAGGATCACTTTCTCATCTATCGTGGTGAGCTCATTGTTTCCTTGGACTCCTTTATTTACCATTACAGCTACCTGTTACTGTTCCACATCTCACAGATGGAATCTAAGCTATTCAGGACAGGGACCGTCTCTTTGTTATGTATTTGTATGGTGCTTTAGTATTTATTACCAGAGTTTCTACACGGTGACCTCAGACAAATCATAAATTGCACTTCTGTTGTAATGCAGGATGCCCTTCCACAAACACTTTGTAAAATCAGTGCCATGACTGAAAGCATGGGAAGTAGATTGCATGTTAGCCTTTATACATGGCAGTTCTGCTCTGTCTTCTTTGCAACTTCCTTAAGGCTGAAATGTTGAGACAAGCTGCTCAAGAACATCTCTGCCCAGGGAGCTGTGTTGGAGACAGACACTGATTTGGCCAAGCAGAGCTCATCCCTTGGTGCAGCCCTTCCTCTAAAACATTTTCCTTCCGTTCGCCCCCTGCCTCTTCCCTCCCCATCAGCTCTGCTGTTCCTCTGCACACCCAGTGTGCCTGTGCCCTCCCTGATGCTGTTACTGGCCTTCTGCAGGCTGCTGGACTCCAGCCTTTCACAGGGATGTGTCTGATTGGAATCAAATACAATATTTGACAGCTTTTAAAAGCACATGAAAGAGCATTTCATACCTCATTTGTTGGCTTCTGCAGTGGCAGCAGCTGAGGATAAGTAATAGTTACAGATCGGATTTTAATTTGGAAAAAAGAAATGTAGCTTTAAGATAGCTTTTCTTTGGTCTAATCACATGGAAAATGTTGAATGTTAAAAAGATTTATTTTTATGCTGGAGAGATCTGTATATAGTTATGAAGTGCTGTTTCCAAGTGCTTCACAGTGTTTGAGCTCCGGAAAGGGCCACCCGTAAGAAATGACTGCTAAATGAGTTTCCAACACTGATATTGATTTAGCTTGTAAATGTAGATCACATAAATACAGCTCCTGAAAGTTCCTGCGACCCGTTGATACTTGTGAGGATTTGGGCCTTAGAGTCTACGCCTTATTTTTCCTACATTCAACAGTGAAACAACAACAATTAATAACGTGACATATTTTCCATTGAAGCCTTCAACAGAAGACTGAGTACTGTATTGAGATAATTATAATTTATTTATGTATGAACAAACTCGAAAAACAAGAGGAACTACATGCCTAAAGCTCAACAGAGTGCTTTGTTTCTGCCCCCTGTGTCTGAGACACCTACCAACTAGTAGCAAAGTTAAACCTCTCGCTCTGTGTAGGTATTCTAACACATCTGATATCAAGAATTAATTTGAGACCATTGCGCACAAGAGGATTTAAATATTATTTCAATGTTGACTTTGAACTTCAAAGTTATTGGTAGAAGTTCAAACTTGAATGCTATTTAAACAAGGCCTTCTGGCACTGCAGTTGTGAACTGCATTATCAGCTTTCTGTGTAAGGAAACACGTCTCATTCCTGCCTTAGGTAATGAATGAAAAATGTATTTGAGAGCTTATCCTCTAAGCAGTCCCTGCTCAAAAGAATCCCCAAACTGAAAGAGCAGGTGTGATGTTTGGAAAGTCAGAGTTGATGTAGGCTGTCAGACTGACGCATGATCAACATTATTTGGCCAAGAACAAAAGAAATAATGGCGTCTTCATTTGTTTCATTGGTGACAACGTGAAATGTGGACTATAGCTTTTGCTTGCTAAAGAACACTTTCATAATTTATTTGATCTAAACTTTCTTCTCTTTCCTCACTTTTGGGAAATACTTTTTCTTTTTTTTTTTTTTAAGAAGCAGCAAACTGTGCTGTAACCATTGTTTAGTTGTCTGAACCACGAAAGGTTTGCCAGGCATGGACTAGAGGTTGCTTCAAAGCACCTTTGGGTTAATGTCACAGTCCTGTCGCCAACCATTTCACAACAGACTCATTTCTTGGCAGGATTCAGCTGTGAATACCTTCCTTCTCTCTCCACGTCAGGAGCCATAGTGTGTCCACTTGCTGGGAGAAAAGGGGCTTGTTGGGCAGCAGGGGTTGGATTCTGTGCTTGACTCCCAGCAGGTTCCAGTTTTCACATCAAACAGGGATCTTCCTGAGTGATGACAGAAGCCTTGTAAACCGGTGAGTGTTGTGACCCCCGCAGCAATCACTGGGTTTACAAGAGGTGCTCCAGGCTTTGGAAGTGTGGGTCCTCACTCGGTAGGGGTGTGCGTCGGCGTTTTTTGGGCTGTTGCTGACGCAGGTTGTCACCTGCAGTGCTGAGAGGGGGGCCGCTCACGGGCGCCTACAGGCTGCGGCAGCTGCACTTGCACTGGGGTTCCTCCGATGACCACGGCTCTGAGCACGTCATAGATGGGGTGAAGTATGCAGCAGAGGTAGGACTTACTGTTAATAGTCGTATTCAGTACTAACTGGAATCGGACTGCGCATCCGAACAGATTAACCATTGTCCCTTTTGCAAGTATTTAGCTGTGGATTTTTCTCTAAAATCTGCCTATGAAACTTGTGAATATTCATGAGCGTGCAGTGGGATAAATTGCATCTGCCAACAAATGTATCTTTGCAAGTATATACTAACGTGTAATTCGCTACTTGAAGCAAGAGTTTTGCTGGCATTTTGGAATGTTTTAAAAATATTTGAGACAAAGCAATCTGTTATTTCCAGATAGGAAGATCTGTTTTCTTCTGATGCTTTTTGACTTTTAGCCATTTCTGGTGCAGCTTGAATTACTAAGTTAGTTTCAGAAAGCGTTATTAATTAATAGAAAAACTTGCTAAAAGCACATTTGATAAAATGACATTCAGAATTAGATCCACCTTAAAACTGATCCAGAAGGGTAAGGAGTATCTTATAGTTTCTGAACATCTGTGCTTTAAAATCTGTGTTTATTTTTGGGAACTGGGAAACAGATGTTTGTTTGTTAATGTACATTTCTGCACTACTGTTGTCCAAATTTGTTAAAATTAATGGCTGCTCTAGGCCCTGGAGACTTCTTCAGGTAATAAAAATAAGTGAATTCACCATTGATGCTAGTAAATTACCAGCAAATGTTACCTCCCTCCTTCCTCCATCTGCAGTAGGCTTTTCTTGCTTACAGGGCTTTGCCCATCATGGAGGAAATTCAGGCGGATATTTTACAGGGTCAGTGTGCACAAACATTGCGGAGATGGCTGTGGGTGGTGGTTTTTTGTTTTATTTTTGTTTGGTTTTTTTTTCCTATTCCTTAGCCACAGCCAGACTGTGTTAGTGCTCTACTGTCTGTGACTGACTAAACAGACAAACTCTGCTTCCTCAAGTTGTTTGTTGGTTAGTTCAAGCGCAGACTTTTTACTTTGCTTTTGTTTGCAGTACTCAGTTATTGTCAGGACAAGAAAATCTGGAACGTATGAAATTTTGCTAGAATGTAACCAAAGATATATGGCTGCCGTCTGTATCCTTATCAATGATATCCTTAAGCTAAAGAGAAAAGAAACAGAGAGCAATATATTAATTTATATTCAGAGCAAATTATTTCGTTGTTATTTTAAATTAACACTAATGTGCTTAAAAAGAATGTTAAAAATTTGCATTTTAAATATGTATCAGCCTCTTTTTTTTATGGTGCTGTGTTACAGATGCTATTTATTTTGAGATTCCACACTGCTGGTTACAGCATTTGTAGCTATGTGTAGGAGCCAGAGATTTTCTGGAAGGAGATGTGAAAACTTGAAATATATCCTGAAAATACAGCATTGGTGAAAGTAGAAATGAGAAAGAGATGCCAGGTTACTGTTTCCACTCTTTCCCAGTACAATGTACCAAGAGTAGTACGAGATACATAAAAATAATACATGCGCTGCATACAACCCAGTCTAAATCCTTGAGCTGTTATCTGCATAACCTTACGATCTAAAAATCTACTTGAGCTGTAGGTGTTTTGTGCACTGCATGTGTGCATGTCCTGTGCTTGGGTTAAACTGTTTATAGTTGCTTTGTCTGATTAATTTTTAAATGTATTGTGTGGAAAACTCAATTATCTTTCTTTCAGGCTTCATTTAAATGCAAAATGGTGCTTTATAGAAAGTGTAAGTGCATGGAGGCATGGGAACCGCAATAGGAAATACTTATATAAAGTTTTCTTTTTCATGTCCATTCCTTTACTTACTGTGTAGTGGAAACTATTTGTAACTTAAAAGATTGTAAGACTGTGCTGTTGGCAATTTATTGCATTTATAACTGAAGTTTCATTGATTTTTAGTTACATATGGTGCACTGGAATCCAAAACACGGTAATTTTGCTGGAGCTTTGAAACAACCTGATGGCGTGGCTGTTGTGGGCATTTTTCTGAAAGTAAGTGGTAGATATTCAGTTTTTATTATTTTCTATGTTTTCTGTCTTTCTCTTTTTTTAGTGCAGAAGCTTCCATTGTTTTTCCTTGCACTGTGTCATTCTGCAGGAAAACGTTTGAAGCGATGCACGGATTGAAGTCGCATATGTCCTTGTGCCCCATGCACTAACCCGTTCAGAGCCGATTTTTGGCACCATTCATGACACCAGTGTCACGGGTGGTATCGAACAGGGGACACAACTTCACACCTGGGACACTTGCTGACTTTGTCCCTGGTGGCTGCGCAGCTCTGCGCTGTGTTGTGTGCTGAGCGGAGAGGACAGTCTGCGTAGGGAGAGTGTTTCCTCCTGCCCTTTGTCAGTTTGCAGGTGTTGTATCTGCCTGCCTGCCAGAGAGGTTGTGTTGGCTGATTCCCTTCCTTGGTCTCTTGCTGATCCCCACATAGGCTGGGAGTCAAAAGGAGTTCAACAAACCTGCCTTGAAAAGAAAGAATTGATGGTGAAAGAAGTTCACTGGATATTTGAACCTTGAGATACAGCAGCTTCATAACAAAATAATACTCTACTGATATTTTCCAATTGATTTTTTAAATAAACTCAACAGAAAATAAAGCAATCCTAGCATCAAATCTGCCGATGGTCTAGGGCACTGAGAAACACTAACAGGCAGACAACATAATAGTCATAAATTATGCAAGCTTCAGCTACGTGGCTGTCATTTCACTTGCAGGTGGGCGTTTCAGGTTGAACACAGTGTCAGAGAATAGCTCTCCTTTTATTGCGTTATCACTAGTAAGCTGCATTTGTACAAGCAGTAGCAAGTGGATGTAATTAATTTTGCCACAGTGTCCCTGGGCAGGGTAGATCCAATGTCATTTTAATTCTGTTATACTGTGAGCCAGCCCGACCTTTTTCTTGTGGTTAGTTTAAACTGAAGGTTAGAGCTTGTCCAGATTCTCCCCTATGATTATGTCCTTCAATTATTCTTCCTTTGTAATTTCTTTTGGTCTATTTTAGGCTAAGGCTTTATCTTGTAAAACACGATTTACAAAGCATGACATTATCTTCTTATTAACCATGGTAAGGTCAGCTAAAGGTCTAGAAATGTAGGTAGTATCACTATATTTTCTCTGGCCTTTTGCTGTTTCCTTCTTTTTCAGCATAGGAGCTGTTGTTTTGCTCTGGTTTTGTCATGTTCTCTTGACTGAGTTTTTGAATATTGCTAAACCAGAGATGGAACTATCACCAGAAGAAATGAATTTAATCTGTTTTGGAACAAGACATGGCAATAACAGCATGTCTTGTGCATGCTGTCTTTGCTGTTCTGGGATGCAGAGACATGTCAAAACTTTAGGAGGTGCAGAACATCAGGAACTCAAGCATAAAGTGACCCCATAGCTTGAGGAGGTCATGACATGAATCTCATAATGTCTCTCATCAAATCTGATCTGACTGTGTGTGTGCTGCAGAATGTTTGAAGAGTCTGCAGGAGCTCCAGCTCTTCAGGGTACCAACACTTTGCTGAGTGCTCGTACGTCTCACAGTGGCTGTGGGTTTGCTTTCAAACCGGGAGCCAAGGGCTGGGCCCTGGAGGGTGTAGATAACAATGTCTGAGTGCACGGTTTGTTCCTCAGGCAGTGTGAATGCCTTGTAGAGCCTTTCTATGCATTTTTTTAATTGCAAAGTCAGTTACTTGACTCTGCTATTCCAGATGTTCTTTTAACACGTGTAGTTTTGTGTCAGTCTGTACCAGATGTTCTGAGAGAACCGCTGCCCAACTTTGCAGGTGGGATGTACTGAATTTCTTTCAAATAATGTGGAACATGATGAAAAAATACAGGACTTATTCTTTGCATTACAGGTTGGAAAAACTCCCAAACCAGAGATGAAGAGAATTCTTGAAGAAATTGATAACATTAAGACTAAGGTATCAAAAGAGCTTTTGTGATAATGTAGTCGAAAAGCAGCAAAAGCAGAAATCAGAAGTTCAGATTAACTCTTTTTGGTGCCATTCTGATACCTAACAGTAGGACCAGAGGTGATATATTGGACTGTGGAGCAGGACACTTTATTTTACTTAAGTAAACATAACCCCTCATTTCTGCAAGTATTCTTGTTGTAGAAGATTTTGTGTCAATCCTTGTATGCACAGTTGCTAGTCCTGTTGATACTGCTCTGCAAATATATGCTTGCATGCAAATACCAAGAAGAAATGAAAAACTTTTGGGATTTGAAGACAACAGTGGCCAAAACAAATCCATATAATTGAGTCAGAAATTTAGTTAGCCTGAAGTGAGAAGAAACTGATAGGAATGATGAAGCAAGCTCCCAGTCAGTGTAAGGGAGACTAAAAACCTCACTTCTTTCAAGAACTGAATTCATTTATAAAAGGGATTACATGGGACAGTTTCTGCACCAGTCTGTCTGTCTTCCTGTGATACTAGAACTAGAACAAATAGCATTGCAAAACTATTCTAAACTGGTTTTCAGTTTGATCAATGGTCTAAGGACCAAAATTCATACCTATTGCATAGACAAAACTACAGAAGAGAGTTCTTTGCAGAAAATTGTGATGCTGCATCTATTGTTATTTAACATTATTTAGCATAAACCTAACCCCTAGGTATAGTTTAGCAATTCTACTGCATTATAAGCTTTATGATTCTAATAATGCTAAAAGAAAAGTCACTTTTTTTTTATTTGACATTTAACATATCACTAGATCACCAGGATCGAATTTTACAGATTTTCTGAGAATCTCCTTCCAAATTTAGCGTTTAATTTATGTGGTATGTCCTGCCATTGATGTATGGGTCTGAGCCTGAAATCTGTTCTCTCCTCACGCAGTCCTATTACTTTTATTTTTTCAACCTTTTCTTAGTCTTCAGATACAATTCAGTTCCTTCCGCAGTTTTTTGGCCATTTACACACAGAAGAGCTTTGCCACAGTTAATAAAAAGTTTATCAATCAACCTATGAAACACTGACACATAATGATGTCAGGATGGCGGTGACACCCACTCCATTACATTCTATATCTGAGACTGCCTAGCTGGGGATTTTATGATTTCTAAGAGCAAAGAAAGAAGTCTGATTTCCTACATAAAGATATTCTCTGTAGTGGCTCTGAGAAAAGCAGCAGTTGAAGAAAAGCAGAGGTGCATGTACAAACAACCACATCCTGTATTTTATCTCTTATTTTCTTTCCTATCATCACATACATTTTACCAAGATTACTTATTTTTCAGGAAGGATTAATGAGGGGTATCACCAGTATACTTGTCTACTTGTGCGGTTTCAATTGCTGTGATACATTACAGGCAGAGGACTTTCTCGGACACTGTATTGTGTTTACTGAAAAAGCATGGTTTTGTTTGTGAAGTTAATTGCAAACTCAAACTTATAGAATAATTTTGTCAGGAAAATATGTTTGGAGTCTTTATGTTATTCCTTTTACCCATATTTTGTGCAAGATTTGTGGAAAAGATTTCAGCTCCTCCCACTGCACTTTGTAGGGTGATACTCTGTTCTGATCTAGAGAAGATTCTCCAAGATAGAAGGAATTGGGAAGAATAGATTTTACTTTCCAGAACTGCACCCTAAATACCACTGGAGAACTGAATTTGCTTGTTTAGTTCTTGTTGCCCTGAGGGGACGAGGAAATCTCATCATATGCATGGAGATGCTCTCCTGAGTATCCTATCTAATGGAAAAGAAAAGCTTTTCAGGAAATGCTGTCTGATGCCTGCTGTTCTCCCTTGTCTGGTGATGATCACCTTTAGTTGAAGACATTAAAGATCCACTACTCCTCCAGGAAATAATTTATATTTTTACATTAAGTGTAATAGTGCCAACATAAAGATTGAGACTGTCACCATGACAAAGAAATAGGAGCACAGTTTTGGGAGGAGAGAGATGCAGATTTAAATTCCTTCAGATAGAGGAGAAGGCTGTAATGAATCTGAGATAAATGCCTGGCCACTCTTCTATTGGATCAAAATGGTACCAGTACCTGCAGCACTGCAGCCTATGACTTTTATTCCAGATTACTCGAACCAAATTTTTTATAATTCCAGAATAGAAAATGTAACAATGAATTTGCTTTGGTCCCATACAATTCAGTTTGTAATTTATTTTAATTTATTAATGCAATAAAAATGTCAGTTTATTAGTGGAATAAAAATGGCATTACTAATTGCAGGGTGAATGCTTGACAGTGATCTCTTGGATTAATCTTCATATATAATTACTTCCTTTATAATATAGATTCTGGTGTCTTATAAGATGCATATCCTCAAGAGTTACTGCAGAGAATTATTTTGTGTTTCTCTAAGGGGAAAGAAGCTCCTTTTCAGCACTTTGACCCTTCAATTCTTTTCCCCAAATCTCGGGACTACTGGACCTACCATGGTTCCTTCACGACGCCCCCATGTGAGGAGTGCATCACCTGGATTCTCCTGAGGGAGCCGATTGAAGTCAGCTCAGACCAGGTAACTCTGGCCAGTCCTGCTAGTGATTTAGCAGTTCTCAGCAGTGTCTTTAGTGTGATGATTTGCAAGCCCTATGTTTCCTTGCATGTTTTGATAAGGAAAGCTTTAGCTGAGGACTGTGAGAAATTGCCTCCAGAATAGACTGTTGAAGTGGGCTGTAAAACTGACCCTGAGAACGAGGGGGTCTTCCTAGACACCTACTGGAACAGCTTCAGCAGGAGAGTTCTTGGGGTCCTGAAAACCTGTGTAGGCAGAAGAGCCCCGAGCCACAAAATCACAGCAGCCTCAGCTCATTCTCTGTGCTTCAGCATTAAGGAGCAAGTGAGGCTAACACTTAGCTGGTTTCCCAGTTTAAGAAATTGCTGGTCCAGAGCTTGACTTCCCAAAAGATGCTACTGAGAAGGATCAAACTAGATAGCACCTGCAAACCTGAATGTTGATACAAATTAATGTACTAATTGTATTCATATTGCTCAAATGTGCCTTTACACAGGGAAAAGAATGGAGAGCGAGTCTGAGTACGGTGATGTTCTTTTTAGCTCTTGTGTTAAAACTTTTGATAATTTATAGTATTTTCTGCCTCAGCAGTACAAGTCAGGGTATAGCCCTTGTACTGATTTGGCTGTTTTCAGAACAGATATATTTTGCATTCTGATGAAAGACTAACAATTTACAAAGCAACACTGGATTTAAATTAATTTGGAGAACAACAGCTAAGTGCTGAAATAATGACTGAACTGAATCATCCAGTTGGCAAACATTTCTCTGCCTTACAGAACAAAGTACGAACTTCTGCAGAGCAGCTTTTTCTATGAGAATACCTTTACGGATAGCCGTATTTTCACAAGGGATTTGACTGCAGCCCCGCTCCAGCAGGAGCACAGGAGGCCCCTACTCTTCTTCTGCATAGTGAGTGTGGGTCAGGGGTAAATCCAAAAGAAGCCCAGGCAAGGGTCAGGCAATGCACTGTTCTTTGCATGAAGAGTGTAAAGATCCACAGAAGCAGTGCCAGCTGTTGGGGTGCAGTGATCTGTACCAATGATCTCTATCAGTATGATTGTCATTATATCAGAAAATTCCTTTGCTGTCTGAGAGTTCGCTCTAGGCACCAAGGTCCACGCTGCTTCCAGGTGAATTCACAGGGACACTTGAATTTTTCTTCCTTGCAGATGGCAAAGCTCCGTAGCCTTTCCAAGAACGGTGAGAACGAACCTGTGAACCCACTGGTTGATAACTGGCGCCCACCTCAGCCTGTGAAGGGCAGAGTAGTGAGAGCCTCGTTCAAGTGAAGTCTCAAGTCTCGCTCTGCTGAACCCGAGTGAGAAAATCCCTGCATCCCAAAGTGTAGTTAGTTTTTGCTGTCTACTGCTTTTCCTCTGGAACCAGATCTGTGTTTCTCAGCTTGAAATTCTGAGTGGTAAAACTGAATCTGATTTTGAAAGCAGAAAAAATACTGTATGCAAATACTAACCTTAATAAGGGAATATGAGATATACGTGATTTTCGACCACAAATGCCTCGGCATTTGTGATAGTGTCACTTCTCTGCCATGTGGTCTTGGAAGAAAAATGGGCTCAGTTTGGGTATTTAAAATTAATTTCAAAAGACATGGAGTAAAGGCAGAAAGATGAACCAGTAGTTCAGGAAAGCAGAAATAACAGTGGGTCAAGCGTACATGAACAGGCAGTAAAACGCACACCCCTGCAGCATCTCTAATAGTGATCTTCTTCAGATATCCCACCTCCAGTGCAAACACCTGAAGAATAAGTTCCTCTTTAACATGCCAGATTTTTACTGCCCTTTGTTTTTCAGAGTTTGTTATCCAAGGTTAGATTAGTATTCTGGGGATACCATCAGGCATACTCAGCTTCTGTATGTGAAGAAAAGATCCCTTACTGTTATTTCAGCATTTGCTGTCTTTGCCATGTCCTACTGCTGCCCATCAATCTTTTCTTCTCTCACTGCTGCTGTTACTTCACCCACACACCTGTAGAGTGCTGCTGCTTTCATATGGCCCTGTACTTTAGGCAACTCAGCTTTAGGACTGCTGAGGGGGAAGTGTCTTTCTTCTGCTGCTCTATGTTACCTCCTAGGATGATGAATTTTTAGTTTTGATGCTCTGCCTCTTTTTTTTTTTTTTTTTTTCTTTTTTGCTTTTGACATCTTAGTCTGCGTTTTAATGACTTGACCCATTAGGGACTTTGTTGCCTATGGAAAGGGTCTTTGTGCATGACTCATGTATCATTTGTCTTACCCAATACTAAAAAATCCAGGTTAAGTCACGTGAGTGTTTGTTTATCATGATTCTGTGTAATTAGAGACTCTAAGTGGAGTCTGTTCAGCTCTGTTACTTTCTGGTGAGACACAGCATCTCATACATATGACTTAAAAAAAGGAATCCCTGGCAGATACTAACACCTCAATCATCATCATTGGTGGATGACAGATTCTACATGAGTTGGCAATGTGTATTTGCAGCCAAGAAGGCCAAACGTATCTTGGGCTGCATCAAAAGGAGTGTGGTCAGGGGGCTGAGGGAGGTGATTCTGTTCCTCTGCTCCAGTCTCATGAGACCCCACCTGGAGTCCTGCATCCAGCTCTGGAGCCCTCAGTACAGGAAAGACATGGACCTGTTGGAGAGGGGCCAGAGGAGGCCACCAAGGTGATCAGAGGGATGAAACACCTCTGCTATGAGGCCAGGCTGAGAGAGTTGGGGTTTTTCAACCTGGAGAAGAGAATGCTCTGAGGAGACCTTATTGTGGCCTTTCAGTACTTAAAAGGAGCCTCTAAGAAAGGTGGGGACAGACTTTTCAACAGGCCCTGTTGCAACAGGACAAGGGTTAATGGTTTTAAACTAAAGGAGGGGAAATTCAGGCTAGATGTGAGGTAGAAATTTTTTACACTGATGGCGGTAAAACACTGGAATGAGTTGCCCAGAGAGGTGGGAGATGCCCCATCCCTGGAGATGTTCAAGGCCAGGCTGGATGGGGCTCTGAGCAACCTGATCTAGTTGAAGATGTCCCTGCTCATTGCAGGACTGTTAGACTAGATGAGCTTTGAAGGTCACAGAATCACAGAATGTTAGGGATTGGAAGGGACCTCGAAAGATCATCCAGTCCAATCCCCCTGCCGAAGCAGGACACCTAGGTGAGGTTACACAGGAAGGCATCCAGGCGGGTTTTGAATGTCTCCAGAGAAGGAGACTCCACAACCTCCCTGGGCAGCCTGTTCCAGTGCTCTGTCACCCTCAATCACCCTCTGTCACCCTCTGTCACCCTCTGTCCCTTCCAACCCAAACTGTTCTATGATTCTATGATCTTTCCCTGTCCTCCATCAAGTACCATCTAGCCTGAACCCACATGCAGAGTATGTGAGTGAAGATCTGCTGCGTTTTATTCCGTGTCAGGGTGATTGTTCAGTATTGTACATAACAGGAGACTGAGTGGTCACAGGTGGTGCTCAAAGCCTCCTGCAAATGAAGCTTCTGGATTCTCTGTATTCCTCTAACTGATCAGTAGGTGGCAGAGAGCATTCTTCTGGAGATGTTGATACAAATACATTTACAGAAACATTTATAAGGGATATTTCAAAGTCCAAAAAAGGCAGGATTACAAATAGCTAGAACAGGCATTTCCCAGTTCTCCTTCACTATTTCACTCTTCACCTTTACTAGAAAAATGGTGATCCAACAGGGAAGTAATGAATTGGCAACATTGGAGAAATTCTGCTGTTATTACCAGCACAATTCAGGAATGAAACTGAAGGCAGAGTTCATCCTTTGTATTCATTTAGAAATGTTCAAATACTTGCTGAATTCCCATTGAGAATTAATATTTCAGTTTATTAGAAGAGCATTTTGCTTAGTATAAAGCAGTTTCATTTTAAAAAACCAAGTTACTGTCAGCAGAAACTACAGTTTTGATTGAATCCTGTTTACAAATGTTTTGGCATTGGCTTAATCTTATCAGAAGATCAGCTTTTGATATTACATGTGCAGCACTTGCAACAGTATTGATTTTGAGAGTCTCTTAGATTGTCTTTAAACTCCTGAATCTGCACATCTTCTCAACACAGAAAAATGTTTCTACAGAAGGCTCATAAGCAACTTTTTTTTTCTACTGTACTATGTCTTACATGTAAAAGTTCCTCTCATATCCATATGCAGTTTATCTTGGTGTTGAGAAAATTTCAACACAAATAACTGAGATGAGTTTAGAGTCTTTCTACCTAAAAGCCATTGACTGTGATGTTTTAATCTCTTGTTATTAGGGCAATGAAACAGGATTAATTGCCTGCACTTGAAATAACAGTGTTTGTGTCCTCAGAGAACCAATAAATTGAGTTACATAAAAAATTGATTTCTGGTTTTATTTCTAATGCTGAGTGATGACTGAAGTAGCAAGAACTTATTAGAAAACCTTGCTACTCTTTTCTTAGATACATACGATTGTAATACAATACACTTTTTAAGCACGCAAATTAAACTTGTTAAAGTGAAATAATACCTTAATTGCCCACAAAATCAGACAGAGTGTGCTTTGCTTTATTTGCATGTTTCCTCTACTGCTCTTGAAAGGCAGAATAGGCAGAAGTTTATCAACTACTGACATAGTTTGGGTTCCAACAGCAAACACATGCTTTTTATGTCTGCACAAGGGAAAATACAGTCTGAAAGTTATATTATTCTGTCATGGCATTTGCTCTGATTCCATTCTGTCTCCAAACTACTACTACACAAAAGCATCAACCTCATCATTGCAAATATGCTTTAAACTTTTTGTTTTTCTCTTGAAAAATGAAGCATATGTAGTTTTGTCCCATTGCATTTCTCCCTTTAATGAATAGTGTAGCTCAGTATTGATTACTTTGGTAACAAACTGAGAATATATTATGTGGACTGTAATTGTGCTGTCTCAGCTGTCTTAAATAGAGAAAAAAGCCTCTGGGCACTCATGAATTTAAAAAAAAAAAAAAAGAGTAAAAATTACCCTAATCAGTGTGGTACACTAAATCTTTGATTAATTTAATGTATATAATGCATATATTAATTTCAGCAGGGCAGGCAGATGATTGAAATGAATTACCACCTGTTAGGTTTTCACAGACGGAAACCCTCCCAGCTTCCCACACTTCGCAAGAGCAATTATGAGAAAATCGAAAGCTTATTCCTATCATTTCAAAGCCTTTTTATTAACTGAAACAAGTTTCCCACCAGCTGTGGCCATCTTTCAGTCAGGTGTGAACTCATAACTGAACTGTGAATTCCTGGTATGACCTCAGGTGTACAACCAGCTGTGGTGTCGTGGTTTAACCCCAGCCAGCAAATAAGCACCACGCAGCCGCTCGCTCATCACCCCCTGGCAGGATGGGGAAGAGAATTGGAAGGGTAAAAGTGAGAAAACTTATGGGTTGAGATAAGAACAGTTTAATAATTGACATCATTATTGTAACGAAGAGGAAATGACAGCAATGAAACCCAAGAAAGACAAGTGATGCAGATGAAAACAGTTGCTCACCACCAACCAACTGATGCCCAGCCAAAAAGTCCCGGTATTGCCAACACTGTTTCCAGCACAAATCCAAAACACAGTGCCATACGAGCTACTGTGAAGAACATTAACTCTATCCTAGCAAAGACCAGCACACATGGTTATGCATTTCTACTGCAAAATGAAGAGTATATATTGTTTTTACTGTACCTGAAAGGAAGACTCTCCTGGATATCCTTGCTGGTGTTTCTCTGCTGAGTAATCAGAGTTAACGAATGTTCATATTGTCTGTTTAGCAAAATAAACCAATACCTACTTCTTCCTGAGGCATTTTTCCCATGCCTCAGCAGAGGAAGCAGCTATATAATACATGTTCTGCTTCTTCTATCTGCCTTTCACCTCAATTTATCTTTGTCAATATTGCAGCACAAAGCATGTATTCAGAAAGCATTTTATTTCCAAACACAAAAATTTAATAGAACCTATTTTAACATTTCCCCCCCCCCAAAAAAGAGTATGGCTAATGTACAGGTAACAATGAATTACACATCAAATTGGACTTACCTTTTCTTTAAGAACATACTTTTTAACGTATCTTCAATTTAGGGCTGCTGTACGTGTTGATCTGCAAAAATGGGCAACAAAATGAAATGGACCTGTTCAGGGTATCTGTGAGGGAGAGAGAGAAAGGCTGTAAAGGTTTATGTTATTGAAACACAGATTTGAATACAGGATGGAGACATTGTGATATTACTAGGAAAATAAACACCAACAGAGTATTGCTGTTATAGAAAATTTTAACTTCCTATATTTGGACCAGACAGCAAAATACTTGCAAGAATGTGTAGCATCTACTTAATCCTGTGTGTAATAAATGCCAGGTTTCTTTATCAGTTAATCATGAATCCAACAAGAGATGATGTGCTATGCAACTGTAGTTTGGATTTCAGTGAACAAGTGTGCTTGTTCTTGAAATGACTCTTGCATTGATTATTGCAAGTTGCTTCCATTCAAATTAAAAGAAGAACAAGTAAAATTGTATTTTCAAAGCTTTAGATTTCAAAAAGGCAAATATTCAGTATTTGTGTTAATAACAAGTCCATGCACTTAAATGAGGAAACCACTTGCTGTTCTTCAAAGGAAAAGCTTCTAAAACCTCTGGAACTCACATTGCAAACCACACAAAAAGAACACTGCACTTACTGGTGAATAATGACCAAAAAGGCTGTTGGGAGTAAGTGGCAGTAAGAAATGAAAAGGCAAATCACTAGCTAAGGAAAGTATATCTTTGATGTCAGAGATCAGATAGGTAAAGTGAGCTTTGTCAGAAGTCATGTCAAATTTTACTTTTGAAAAAAATACATAGTAGATGGAAAATCAGCCATGAAAAAAGGAAGATGGAGAAGAAAGAAATGCAGGTTCTACACAACCAGGATGAGGCAAAGATGGAGTCCATGGTCTAAATGAAGACCTCACTTTCAAGAAGGATGACTGTGAATAATAACATGGGTGCAAATGAAGAAGGATTGATGGGAACATATATGAGAATGAAAACGATCATTAAGTAAGTTGATAAATTAAGTAGGGCAGTAGAGCAGTTCCTCGATCCAGTTGAAGGAATTGTCTCTGCCTCAGAAAACTGAAAAGATTGGCATAGTAAATGGCCACATTTCTGTTAAGAACTCTGTTTAACAAAGATCTCCCTGGAGACAGCATCCTGCCTTTGTGGGAAAAGTCCCGCAGGAAGGTCAGGAGTGGTGGTGCCATCAGGTCTGCAGGAGAAGCGGTTGCACTGCTGAACCACAGCTGGACCTAGCACAAGCAGGAGCGCTTACACAGAACCGTGTCTCCACGGCAATTCTTGGAGTCAGTCTCACTGATTGTGCCATTAATTCTCCAGGCCAGAGATCTACATTAACTCCCCTTTTTTCCGATTCTGCCATGCCACTGGTATGCAGAGAATGTGGTAGGTGTTAGGGAAAAATATGCTTTTGCTGAACTTGAGTAGCACACTGGCACTATTTACTGTTACTAGTATCTTGTGCATCTGTCAGAGAATTGTTGAAGAACTCAAAACTCCTTCCTGGAGTTAGACCAGCTTCCTTGCTGAGCGGGACCAGTGAGACCATGGGCCGGTTCCCTCAGACCTGTATGGTGGTGATATCAAACCTTTACTGGATTAGGATTTTTAATTCTTCCAATTTCTCCCAGTTTGTTTGTTTGTTTGTTTTTTTTGTTTGTTTATTTCTGACATTCTCACTGTCCATCCTACCTTTACCCCATAGACAATGCAAGCTTCCTTACTGAAAAATGAAGTGAAGGGTGTTCTTGCTGGGTTCCTGATGTTCATTTTCCACAGTCCACACGGTGGAGCCCGTTCCTCGACGTTCACGTTTCTGCCACCACTTGCAGCTCCCAGGGGGCCTGAGCTGACAGTGCAGATCCCTTTAGTCCAGCAGAAGTAACTAAAGAAGCATTGAAACAAATGCAGTTCGTTCTTGAGCTATAAGATCCTGTGTTTAAATAAATGTTGACAGTAATGGGCTTGTATCCATTGTATCAGTTTATATGTAAAAAGCATGTTTATGCACACAAAGCCTCTGTATAGTAGTGCTTTTGCTTCTATAGGCGGAGAAAAGTCCAGCTAGGATCTGTAATGCCATTCCTAAAGTCCCAAAGAATCCTATCGCAAGGTAAGAGGAGCTACGGATGGAAATCTCTCACTGATATGCACCAAATTGGTTGCTGGTTTCGATAATCATGAGATCAGAACTGCAGGACAAGTTGTTCTGCCTGCTAGTGATAACCTGTCTGATTATCTGTTTCAGTCTACATATCCCTTTTCTTTCTGTATGTGATGTCTCAGTCATCCTTCGTGGTTATGATAATTTCTCCACTGAATTAAAAAACAAAGACATTTCCATTAAAGTTGGCTTCTTTCAGAGAACAGTGACTTTCTTTGTTTTTTCTCTTAACACTGCAGGCTGCCAGCCATTAAGCGCTAATTTAAGAGCTCCCACAGCATTGTGCATTGTCTGTGTAATAAATCTCTATTGGAGAAAGAGTATAATCAAGGAATATTTTTTCTTGTCAGATACCACTGAGCAACAGATGGCATCAGTGTCTGCAGCATACCCGAATTTATAGCTAAACAAATGCTACTGACCGCTGAATAAACAAAGTTGATTTGTTGCCCAGTAGTGTGTTAAGACCTATAAATGAAATACTGATTTCATTGTGTCTGTTGGGAAAGGTGATGCGAGTGTAGAAACAATACTTTCCATGCTTAATGTCTTAGAGCACTTGGCTATAACTTCCACCACTGAAAAATTCTGACAAAGGTGCAGAGTCAGTGTAACCTGAATAAAGCTGAGAATACGGAACATGTCTTCTGCTTTTAAAGAAGTAATTCTGCTAGGACTGATTAATGAGAATATGGGACGTTATTAACAGTGCAAATAATTACATTGTTATACTGTTGTCCATCGCAGACTATTTCAAGGCCCCTGTAAGAAGTCCCATAAAATATTCTGAACACTGATAATCAGAGTTTCTATAGGTACTTCCCATAGCCTTAAAAAACAAAAATCAAAATATTTGCTGTGGACACAGGCATCTCCTCCTCCTCTGAGAGGTGATGTGAAGGTCTAATGCAGAGAATCTCGCCTGGCATTTCTTTATAAGAGCAACTTCTTGTTGGACCCTGATTGTGACCTTTTACCCACGGACACGATCCGAGTTACACTGAGTTCTCCTTTCTGTTGGTTTATATTCCAGTCAATTTGAACTTTCGATGGTTAACATATAATAGTATAAAATAATTAAAATTGTATTAGTTACATTTAATAAAAGCATTGCCAGCCAATAGTTGTTTTTGGAAACCTGACAAAATCTGCTGCTCATGCTACTTTGCTGAGCTTGGCTGTCCTCATTATTCTCTGTCATTCGTGCTGGAAGGAGGGTGTTCACTTGTCACAGGATCTGACTGAAGGGCTAGCCATTTTTAAATGTTTCTGGTATCCTCTTGCTCTATAATTCTCTAAATGCTGAACAAAAACCAACACTACACTAGAGTTCTCATTTTTTTTCTTTTTAATTGTTGTATTGAAATGTCTTTAATCAGGAAATGAAGTCCCGTGATTCAGATTTGCCTGGAACAGCCTCACAGCAACATTTAGGCAACACTCCACGCAGAACCATAAAGCTTCAAGTTAAACAGTGAATTCATTTCTTAATACTTGCATTTGTATCTTCATATTATAGAATTGTAAGGTCCAGTTCATGATGTGCCTGTTCAAGTGAGTAACCTCTTCACTTGGCAATGTTTACTGTGACTGAGCTGTTGAACAGAAGATATCCTCTGAAACTTCTCACCTGGACAGACATTATCACTTTAAGTGCACATACTTCCCTGTCAGCAACACAGTTCAATAATACCTTACATGACAGGAAAAGGAGTAAATTAAGTCCATTTATGCATGCACAGAGGAAAGTTTGTGACTGGTAAATAAGCATCATAGCAATGCATAGTTATAACTAGTCAGAAGAAGACAAGCTGTTGAACATCGCCTTGTCTCAGCTTCTGACTTTTACTGACTGGTCTGTCAGATGCATAAAAAATGTCAAGCTTCCACAGCTGAAACTGGTGGAGCTAATATATGGAACATTCACATAATCTTAAACTAGGATGTGGAGCTTTGCCAAACAGCCCAGATGGGCAGGGCACAGGGCAGTATCACCTGCAGAAACATTTCCCATCTACTCCTTGCACTGGGAATCTCTGTACAAACCATCTACCCTGTTAGTGTTTGCTGGAATTTATTATTTGATTCTATTTTTTTTCCATCACTATATGGACACCTAGTTAGAGCATACAAATAACTTTGTTATTTACAATTATTCCATTTGGAATATGCTCTGGGTTGCACCTGGGGAAGGAAGTGGCTCGGCCTTTGCCATAACAGAAGCTAAGTCCATCTCCATAAACATTATTACACTGGCCACAGCACAAACCCCCTCTCACTTACGTTTCCAAAATTATCTGTGGCTCAGCGTTACGTACCCAGCATCAGGTCTTGCTGTGGACAAGGTTCCTCCTTGTGCTTTGCTATGTGTGTGTACTTGATAAGACCAACAGTATATTTCACCAGTCTGTCTCAATGGTTGTCTATCTCACTGCTTAACTTGTGCCATTACAGTCTCCAGCAGCAGGCTCTGTTCTAGAGTTTAGTCTTTTTTTTTTCTTTAAATTTTGGAGGGGCTTTGGGGGGCCCTTCCACCATCAGTCTTTCTCTTGGTGATGTTTCCTTGTTTATTTATGCCTGGTCTGAAAATGCGTGTTTCCCTTTGCTCAGGTCACTGCAGGTTGCAAACTGTGCTGGAGCAGCAAATACAGACTTGTTGGATTTTTTTGAACAAGCAGGCAGATGAAGAGTTACCAGACTTGTTGGAGCACTTTGTGAGCTCCTTGCACTACGCACCAGTCTGGCTGACTCGTCTCATGGGGAGACTTTGAAGATGAGATCTTTCTATGGAAACACATGTTTCTGGCTTATCTTGCATTAGCATCTCCACTACTGTAGTGATATAAACTGTTATCCCAAACCTAATGGGGTCCTCTGCCCATCTAGTAATATATTTCTTGAGCGTGTTTTGGTTGTTCAACCCAGCTTGCTGTATATTCAATGAAACCGACCTGTTGGCACTGGCAGCTAAACGTGTGCAATGTGTGTGAATGTGACCACATGCAGAAGCAAATATTTTCCAGGGCTTTGAGAGGAATTGAAAGGTAGAAGGCAAAACAATGCAGTCGACAAAAGTGGCTGGATGGCATTCAGAAAGTATCCAAATGAGCTCACAATTATGTGTTGTAGCTGCACTACATTGCAAAGTGGGTAGACAGGAACATATGCTGAAATATGGCAAGTGTTTTAGCCAGCGTTCCAGCCAAGAGTGCCAACACATTTTTAACATTCACCTAGATGTGTTTACTTGGGGTTTTTTTTCCTAGTTCATCCACATATAAAAACCTTTACCTAAGAATGTGACAAAATTACTGACAAAATTTGCATTTTTTTTTTCTTGTTTCAGTGGAGATTTTTGTTCCTGTGGGCTTTTAAATAATGTAAGTGGTGGAGCAGAGTATGCCATAGCAGCTCTGGGATTTTGTAGATAAGTACCAATAAAAATAGAATAAATCCAGGCAGAAAGATATTTTATAGAGCTATCTACTCTTAGTCTGTAAGTATCAGATTCTGCTCTTTAACAACAGAAAGTGTAGAGAAAAATAGGAATTGTGACATAACAACAACATCATTTAATTCAGTATGTTGTTCTTTTTATTTTGGCACACAAAGATGTGGCTGTTGATAGGTTTCCATTCATGCCTCCCATGTTTTCCATAGCCTGGCATGAATTTCAGTGAAGTGGAAGGCATATGACAAGCTGGCTCCTTGGCTGTGACATGTCACACCAACTATGGCATGCTCAATGAGAAGCACCGTGTGAATGTTTTTCGCACACTGCCAGGCGTGCTGTGCGCAATCAGCTGCAAAACAATATGGTGCTTTCTGCAGCTTCTTTTTTGTTGTATTGTTTTCCACAAATTCCTAATTAAAATAGAATGGGTGCTATATTACTATTTGTACAAGGCACAAAATAGTCATTCTAAAACTGTTATGTGAAATGGTGCAATTGGGCAAGGAATGGTGGGATCTGACAAGGAATTACTGGAAGGAGTCCAGAGGTGGGCTACAAAGATGATGGGGGGTCTGGAGCACCTTTCTTATGAGGAGAGGCTGAGAGAGCTGGGTCTGTTCAGCCTGGAGAAGAGAAAGCTGAGAGGGGGTCTTACCAATGTTTATAAGTATCTCAAGGGTGGATGTCAAGATGATGGGACCAGACTCCTTTCAGTGGTGCCCAACGATAGGATAGAGGGGCAACGGGCACAGACTGAAGCAAAGGAGGTTCCATCTGAATTAGAGGAAAAGCTTATTTACTTGGAGGGTGACAGAGCACTGGAACAGGCTGCCCAGAGAGGTTGTGGAGTCTCCTTCACTGGAGACATTCGAAACCCGCCTGGACACATTCCCGTGCGATCTGCTCTAGGTGACCCTGCTTTAGCAGGTGGGTTGGACTAGATGGTCTCCAGAGGTCTCTTCCAACCCCAACCACTCTGTGATTCTGCGATTCTGCAGGCAGGCACTGATGTGAAGCAGAATTAAACCAGGCACGTCTCAGCCTGTGCTCCTGGCTGCACAAATCCAGCACTCCCAGCTTCTCCTTGCCAGCTGTGCGCTCCAGCCCTCTGACTGTCCCGCTGGCACTCGCAACACTTGCTCAATGTATTTCTTGTCCTAGCAGGCTCAACATTGGACTCCAGAAGCAGTTGCACAAGTACTGAAGACATGGAAATTATCATTCCCATCAACCTGCTGGCTACACTCTTGTTGCTGCAGCTCGGTGTGTATCACAGCAAGGGCACACCGCTGCCCCATGTCCCGCTCGCTGTCCGCCAGGATCTCTGAGTCCTCCTGCACACAGCTGCCAGTTGGCCCCCCAGCTACTCCTGGTGCTGGGGGGTTGCTTCTCCCCAGCTGCAGGGCTTTGCACTGCCCCTATGGAACTTCATGGGGTTCCCGTCAGCCCACTTCTCCAGCCTGTCTGGGTTCCCTTGGATACCAGCCTGGGATTTCATTCTTGAACTTGTCGAGGTTGTATTTTGTGCCACTGCTCAAGTCATTGAAGCTTTGCCAGTAAATAAATGAAATTTCACTCCAGGACAATAATGTATACTCTACCAAATCTTGTTCATAGTACCAGCTACCTTCATTTCACTTAAATTAGCATAAACTCTTCTATTTTCCTCTTTCTTTTTGATCGCAGATGTACTAAATTTCGAGAATGGGGACTCTGTATCCTGGAGGACTGTATCCACGCAATAGAGCTTTTACAGGACGTACTTATTGTCTTTCCATTGTTTTTTCTTGCTTCTCCACCCACAGACATTGCAAGCTGCCTTTCTTTTCTCCTTTCTGTTCTATGGACTCCTGGAAACCAGCCTGTCTTCTATCATGCAAATAATTATTGTGCCACAAATCCTTTTCCATCTTCTTCTTCACTGCCCCTTCCTATTCAGCCCCCTTTCTCTTTTCTGCTTGCCCCAGGAATTTACATCAGTCTATGTTATCCTTTTCCCATACTCAGTGCCCATTCTCCTTACAGCAAGGGCTCCATATGTCCCTCGCTTGGGCTATTCTCTGCCACACAACAGAGGCTTCATCTCTCTCTTCTTCCCTTTATTTCCCTCTTCTTTTTCCCTGCTCAGCCAATAAATCACCCAGTGATTTATCAGTAAATATGCCTAATTGGGAAGATGACTAGGGAAAACATTCAGTTTATAGCTGGGCAGCACAGTATGAACTGGTGCGACCAGCTGGCTGTTCATTCGATCTGCCGAGAAGCGCAGAGGAGTTTGGGCTGCCGGGGTGCTGCGGTGCCACCCGCTCCACAGTTATCACATTACTTACAAGCAGACAGACAGAGAAATGTCATCAAGGTGATGTCATAACACTCAGCCAACTGGGCTTTGTGATGCTGATCCCAACGCATTTTTAAAATACGCTGCGGTTCTGAGGTCAGATCTTCCTAGGCTAGTTTACATGTATAAAGTGGCATGAAATGCCTCCCTTTTGTCAGCAAGACATCTCTCTCATATTTTTTTCTATTGCATATATGCGTTTTCCACACATACTGAATAACATGCCTACTCTACAAATGCCGGTAGCACTGTAGCTTACCAGCAGTTCAGTAAGAGGACTTTCCTAGCAGCCAAAAATACTGGAATTTTATCCTCCTCAGACACCTTTCATGCATAGAAATGAGACTAATACAACAGTTTCTGACTATATCCTTTTGAAAAGCAGTGTTTCATTTGCTCCCTTAAAAGATCATATCATTGCCAGCAGCAATATTTTTGTTTATTTTTGAACATAAAATTTGAAATCCTCATTTCTATCTACATTTTCTCACCAATACATCCCTATGCTGAGTCACAACAACGAAATGACAAGTGGGAAAAATATTTCCTACTAATGTTTCTTAAGCCAATTACTTTTCTGGGTGTGACCAGCTCATTTTTGAGGTTTTTTTGGGGGGGATTATATTTAATAACAGTCAAACAACTGAAGTATTTGTGTATCTTCCTTTCTTCATGTAAAATTATAGCTAACTTTGCTAGCTTTCTTTAGAAGCAGCTGATAGCCGTTCTTGCGAAGTATGACTTTTTTATCTCTTCTGGTGATCCACAAAATATCCAGAGGACTTTTAGCTCTCACATTGTCTCTGCTTAAGCCGTTATGTATACTTACCACCAAACTTCACATTTGAAGGCTCTGGATGCAACCTCTGAAGATGGTGGAAAACCCCCTGCTGTAGTCTCGGTGCTTGCAATTTGGGAACCACAGATGGGTTGGATAACTTTCCCACAGGTCTCTTAATGTGTTTCTTCTGCTGTATTCCATTTTGTAAATACTATATTAAAAGTTTATTTTGGGGTGAAACAGATGTAAATGTGTGAGCTAGCATTCTCAGTCTCTTGCAGAAGCAATTCAGTGTTATAAATATAGATACAACCCTAGAGAATTAAGCATGGCCTTAGTAAGCATAGCCTTTTGGCAAAGGCTCAGCTCTGAAGAGCAATGGTCTTCCATTGCCTTGTTCTCCCTTGTACAAACAATGTGGGGATGAGGAGGAAGAGGCAAAGAGAAAAGGAAATAATTACTGTCTGGAAAAAAAAATGCTTGAATTAAAGATGCAATATGTTTCAGTGTTTATATGAATAAGCCAAAACTGGGGTTGGGGTGTGCTATGTAAGTGGCAGCATGTGATGAAAGATTGTCTGATCTTAATTGTTATTGCTATTGGTCTGCCTCAAAATGGAAGAAGGATTTTTTCTGTCTTAATAGTGCACTTTCTCAATCACACCTTATATTTCTTTCTTCACTTAGTTCTGCAAAGAAAACATGCAAGGAACAAGACTCTCTAGATGAGTATCCTGTAGTAACTTAATGCAGCAGAAGCTGATTCTTCCTAGACCTCAAAAGAGTAATTGCAAAAGTACCACTTTTGTTATGAAAGAAGGAGGCTGGCAATTACATTCATTTATATGGTTATACATTAAAAGTCTTTTCACTGGCTCTATAATTTGGCTAGTCCATAAGTTCATAGATTCTTTCTCATGTTCTCAGCAAAATGTCAATATGGGAAATTTCTATAGTTAGAGATGAAAGCATCTTAGTTGCTGAGATTTCTGTGAAATATGTGAATAACTTGGAAGAATAAATGTACCTTTATATCTATAACTAAAGCAAAATGAATACACTTTGATTTGATGAGTTTTGGAAACATATATGTCTAGATCCAGGTATGAAGACATAATCACGGTACGGAGAAATATAGTAATTCTTAGGCTGATACTTTGAATGTACATAGCATTTTATTAAAACATTTTTGTGCATGCCCTGGACCTAAATTCAGAATAAGCTTCAAGTAATTTTGTCATGCCTCCTGAAAAAGCCCTAGTTTAATGTGATTGGTATTATTAGTTGAATTGTAAAGTCCAAGCATATGTATGAGAAGTAAATATAACTGCCCAACCTAAATCTCTTGGCCAACTATGCGCCTTTGCCTCTTTGAACCGGAATCATGCCTGTACTAGTTCAAAATGAGACTACATACTCTTGGGTTGATGAGCTTTTGTCTTATGCAATCTGTAGAGAGAGGTAAATAACCATGAGGGATGGAATCAATATAAAGAGGTGATAGTTTGCTAAGCAGTCAAGGATCTTGCACTAATTCCTGGTCCCTTGAGCAAAGCTTAAATAAAGTCATTTGGGAGGAATCACTATGTCAGGATTGCTAGAAATAGTGACCTCCTCCTCTCTCTGGAAGTGGGTTATGAAACATGAGCAAACACAACCTCTTATCTATTTCTGGAAGTCATTTTTCTGTCATTGTCCCCACCACCAGCAGCATCAAGGCTTTGGCTGATGGATCCTCACAATTGCAGATCTACCCTCCCACCGTGTGCCTCAGAGTTTTTAGTTTGCTGACATAGAAGATGCTTCTCCATGACCTGTAAGGAATGTGGTTTTGTGCTACACCTTCTGTCCTAGGACCTTGCCTCTCACTAGCTATACTGCGGAAATATTTCAGTTCAGAACTTAGGCCGTGTTCAGTAATGAAGACCTCAGCAAAGGCTTTTAAAGGCTTTCTTTTACTGGAAAAGGAGATCTCCAGCTGGTAAGGCCAGTGTTTTTAAAGGATTCTACCCAGGGATTTTCTGAGAAGGAAGCAAGTGACTATTTAAACAGGAAAGGTGTTCATGGACACCGGGGAAAGGGGGGAAATCCAGAGGGAAGGGGTAAGAACACTGTCTGGAAAGAGGATCAGAGAGGAAGAAGACAGGAGGAAGTCCCCTGTCTCATCTGGTACTCTTGGTGACCCCCAGGTCCCACAGAAAAGAAACTCAGTGAAAGCAGATGCATAAAGAACATCTGTGTTTTTTCTGGGGGGTCGTGGGTTTTGTTTGTTTGTTTTCCTTCCTCAGGAGTAACTTACTTATTTGATTTGAAGGCTAAGTTAAACTGTTGGAGGTCAAAACTTTTTCTTAGATTGCTTCTTCCTTCCACAGTCCCTTTTAGGTTGTTGAAACACCAAGATGTTCAGAACAGTGACTCTGTAAAAATGCTGTATGTGTCTTAGAGCTCAGGACAGAGAAAGCCGTATCTACGGAGTCTTCCTTCCCAGGCAGTAATGTGCAACCTCGAATTTGTCCATTTAAGTAAGTGTAAAAGATACAGTGCTTTATATTACATTTGGCTATTTATTCAGAAAACTGGGTGAGGCTATATCTTATTCCTTAGAAATTACTAATGGCTCTAAAACAATGAAAGTAAACATCGCTTGTAGGTGGGTCTGGGTACTTTCCCCCTTCTTTCTTTCTTTCTTTACTGTTATCTTTAACATAAAAAAATCGGTTTTCAAATGTGGGTAAGTAACTATCAGTGAACATTATTAATTGTTTCTCTGAGTACTATTATGGATAGTGGGAGGAATGTTAAAGGAGACTAGTTTTAAATGAATGAGCAGTGATACTGAAAACAATCTTGGTAGCTAATTTGTAATGGTAAATATGTCCCTGCTGAGCTACAGCTTAGTTCATATCATTCACTATTTTTCTTTCAAAAGACCCTAATCCCTGTCTTTGCTCACCTATGATGTTTGCTACTTTCCATACTCCATTGCAGATCCTGTTGGTGCTGAGGCTTCTCCTCCACGTGGGAGTCTTCCAGGATTTGGCATAATAAGTGATGCCTTTATGTGCAAAACTGGTTTATGTCCTACCAGGTTTATATAAATTATTTGCCTTGTGCCTGATATTTCGCTAGCGTGATTCCTGTCCTGGCGTGGATGTGAAATGGTGGTAAGTCTTCAAATTTCACTTGGGAGAGTTTTAATGATTCTATGATATATTCATAAAACCTTTAAAAGAATCACTGTGGAAGAAGGTCATCTAGAACAGCTTCTGTTTAAAGCAGAGTGAATTTAAAATATTAGATTAGATTAGATTAGATTAGATTAGATTAGATTACATTACATTACATTACATTACATTACATTGCTGAGGGCTTTGTCTTCTTGCCATCTTTCTCCTTCTGTCTGGGCTAGGAAGTTCTTTTGGTGGGTGCAGGGCACATATGGGAAAAATGGGGAAAGTGAAGAAACTTTTATATGTTGCAGATGACACCAACAGATCAACTTCAATGCATGAGTAGAGGAAGCATCAGAACTCCATTTCTTATTTATTTTCCTCTCCTCTTCCCAGTGTAATTTTCTCATGGTTTCCCTAACTTAACATTAAATTGGTTTTCCGGAGCAAAATAAAGCTGTTTTTATAAAAATAAACTGAGGAACTTGAAAAAGCAAAGAGAGTTGGGTTCCATCTGAGCAAATGTTGAACTGGAAATAAAGGTGCACAGCCCCGGCCTACTACAGGTAGGCTATGGTCACGTTTGCAGTATAAGTCTATCCAGAAGACTGGCAAGTGTACTGAGTCACTGGGAGATGCTCAGGATGTGGAGATTTCCCTGTGGATCATTGCAGTGAGAAGATGGTGGGAAGCAGAAATTGAAGAAGAGCTGGGAAATAGTATGTGCTTGTCAGTACGTCTTGCTGACACAGAAGATGCTTCTCCATGACCTGTAAGGAATGTGGATTCATGCTACACCTTCTGTCCTAGGACCTTGCCTCTCACTAGCTATACTGCAGAAATATTTCAGTTCAGAACTTAGGCCATATTCAGTAATGAAAAGCCCAGCAAAGACTTTTAAAGGCTTTCTTTTACTGGAAAAGGAGATCTCCAGCTGGTAAGGCCAGTGTTTTTAAAGGATTCTACCCAGGGATTTTCTGAGAAGGAAGCGAGTTATGTGTGGCATAAATACATAGCTCCTGTGTACCTTGTTCACTTCTCCACTTTTAATATTGCAAAGTTACCACCTTGGGTGGTTCCAAACCTTCATCTGTTATCTTGCCTCAGTTGTTCATGGCAAATGTGTATGTAATTGTTCCTTGGCTGACATTGCTCTTTAGCTTCAACAACTCTTCTCATTTCTGGGTGTTTCCCTCTCTGCCCATCTGTATATGCAGACAACTGTCACTTCCCCTCTCACCATTTGTTCACTGTGCAAAGCCCACTAAGCTTTTATAGTCTCCCCTTGTAAAAGAGGCTCTTTGGTTCCCTGGTCTCCCCTGCACCTGTTCCAATTCATCCTAATTCAGCTTTAGGAGGATGAAAGACCTGTTTCAGATGAAGTCATTCCAGGATCTCTCCTGCTCCAGTGAGATGTCCCCAATTTGTGCTTGTTTTTCGGTGAGCATTCCTGCCTGGTAATGCTTATTTGCATTTTATGACCAATGAACCCCTCTTTCACTTCCATTTCAGATCAGAAAAAACATATTAGCAAGACCATGAATAAGGACCAGCAGATTGCACTTCCTCGCACTAATTTTTACCCGTCGTAGTTTACACAATTTTCAGGATTATTAGACTTTCCTGTATGGCAACCCCAACTTACAACCTGTGCCACCTGCATTCTTCTTTAACCAACTTGTACTTGTGTCCCTATTTCATTACTATCAAATAAAATAATCTCACTTCTCCTTACTCAGAAAGTCTACCAAATTTAAATCACAACAATTCATCTTTCCGTCCAGTGTCTTGTTTTCTGCCTAGTCAGTCCCTCATCCCTTTTACACCCCTGGTGCTAATGTCTGTCTTCTCTCACTCCATAATTCCCTATGTGTCAGAATAACAAATATTTTCAGGAGTCATTTCATTTCTATGTGTCACACGCGAGTCCCATAAGGAAAGCGCGCACGCTCACAAGTATGCTTACAATTTTAAGTGCAATTTGACACATAGCACCCTGCTAAATGAAAGGAGAATTAGAGTTGAAGCAAAACAAACAGATCCTATGCTTAATCTGATAATAGAGACTTTATCTGGAGCTGGCAGGAACTGAATCTTCAGCTAGTTTAATGATTTCCAGCTTCCAAGAATCCTTGCGGTAGGAAGCAGCATGTTGTTAAAGGCTGGGGCAATCAATGCTACTGGATTTTTGCAGGGAAGCTGTTAACGAAGGCGGTGGGAGACAGCGCAGCAGGGAGCAGTGCTGGAACCCAAGCGTGTATGTGAGGATTTGGTGGGGAAGGGTGTGAACCCGTGACAGCCATTTGCACACAGGAGCTTCTGGACTCAGCCCTCAGCCCCAGCTGACCCCCAGAGCAGGGCCGTGCTGCACATCCAGCGGGAAAGACGTCGCAAATACGGCCTTCTCCCGACCTGATGGGGTCTTACAGCAAACCAGCTTTCGAGAAACAGCCACAAAAAGCTGCCTGTAACCTGTAAATCCCATTTCTGAAAGCAGCCAGGTTAAGCTTCCTGTTTTACGCCTATCTGTCTGTGTGTCTAATACGTATCTTATTTGAATCTGAAAAACACTCCCATATCGTCTGTACTGAGTTCTGGACATCCCTGCTGTTCTGTACTGCCATTTCATAGAATCATTTCAGTTGGAAGAGACCCTCAGGATCATCGAGTACAACCAGAACCTAACCCTGGCACTAAACCATGTCCCTAAGAACCTCGTCTATACGTATTTTAAACACCTCCAGGGATGGTGACTCCACCACTGCCCTGGGCAGCCTGTTCTAATGCGGGGGCGGGCGGCAGCCGCCCCTGTCCCTCACCAGCCCCTTCCCCTCACCAGCCCTTCCAGGGCAGCCCCCGCTGGGCTCCTTTCCCCACAGTCCCAGGTGGCCGGGTCAGCTGGGGAGCCAGGCGGGGGCCCATCTGCTGCCCCTCGCCGGGATCGCCCTCTGCACCCCCACACACAGCGGGGCCCCCGCACCTCCCGTCCCCTGCGGGCGGCTCCGAGGAGAATCCCCCGGGCGCCCCACGGCGGGGGCGGCGGCGGCACTGCCGGGCCCTCTCCGCTCTCCCGCGGCCCTCCCGCGGCTCTCCCCGCCCCCGCGGGCCGGGACCCCGCTGTCCCAGCCTGCCCGCCGGCGGCGGGGCAGGGCATGGAGTTGGCGGGAGTCTATAAAAAGCCGCGGTGAGACGAGGCCACCGTCCTGCCGGAGCCGCGGGGAGAGGCTGAGGCTGAGCGCCGGGGCGCGGCAGCGGCACCATGATCAACCCCAACTACTACCCGTGGGGCTACGACAGCGACAACGGTGAGTGGGAGCACAGGTTTAAAACCCAGCGCTAGGTGAGCCCTGGGGCGGGAGGAGCAGTGCCCCTGTGTGCCCCTTCGTCACGGGAAGGTCTTGCTAAAACCCTGACAATAATTAAATCCACATTTCAAATTTTTGTCCTCTTCAGACATCAGTGGCTTTTTCTCTGGCCGTGTGGGCACATGGTGGCACAGCTGAATCTTGAGGTGTATCCCCTCGTATTTCCAGCCCCTGCTGGGTTTGGAACATACACCTCCCGTTTCCTTCTTTGCTGTGTTGTCAGTCTTCTCTTGAGTCCTGAGGCTGCTATGAGAGTTTTGGTTCAAAGTACTTTCGGTACCCAATATTCCAATACAACGATCTAATTACTTTTTATACAATGAAACTTTTGACAGGTCATGACTAACAACCAGGTGGTTAGTAGCCTACTTATTAACAAATGTTATTGATGTTCTATAGCTAAGCAAAGCTTGCATTTATTGTAATACAAGTATGATTCATACCTGACTGGAAAAGGTTTTCAAGATATTTCTCTGCATTCTTTCTAGGACCAGAGCAGTGGCACAAGAATTACCCAATTGCCAAAGGACGCCATCAGTCACCTATTGAAATAAATAACAAAGAAGTGCATTATGATCGCTCCCTACTACCGTGGTTTGCTAGTTATGATCCTGGTGCAGCTAAGACCATCCTCAATAATGGGAAAACCTGCAGAGTTGTATTTGACGATTCTTTCGATAGATCAGGTTAGTTTTGTTTCCATCTCAAGCTGTCATTAGATATGAGTGACTATTTCTCGAGTTGCTTGGAAGACAGAGCATGCTGTGGATGCTCATGGCTGTCAGGAGGTCCCTATGTACTGCCTGCGTGTGATGCACAGGTTTCTGTGACTCCAGTGCCCTGCACAACTGGTGGGAAAGGCCTGTGACTACTTCTAAAAGTCCATAGGTTAAGTCCTGGGGGGTGGAGAGAGCTGCAAAGAAGCTTGCTGCAGGATGTATTAAGGTATAAGGCAAATTTCTGCACTTACAAAAGCCATTGCAGTTGTGTTGCTTTCCAGGAGTGTGGAGTCCAGGCTTTGCCTCTGAGGACTGAGTTTCTCCATTCAAGGCTATTTGAGATGCCCAGCAGAACATCTTTTACTGTGTATATGGCTGAAGGTACAATATTTGAAAACTGTACCCGTATAATTTCTGATAAATGAAGCAATGAACCAGATGTTGCCACAAAGTCATAGTATTTAGTCAATTAAAACTCCCCTGGGCATTCATGAGATTTTTCTCTTAATGAGGATTATAGGGCTAAGAAATTCCAGTGTTTCAGCTTTAATGTCCAAAATCTTTTATCCGTTCATAGTTATGACAACATGCGATGTGCTGCATATATGTTGCATAGCTTTTAAGAGCTAGTGGGTTATATATTTTGAAGAGATATGTCAGTTCTGTTTAACAGGTGCTAGAAGTATTTCGTTTCTGTTGGCAGAACCACTGACATTTCATGTTAATACTGTTGGCTATATTTCAAAGGAAAAAATGTTACTAATAGAAGTATGAAGTTGCATTAGTACTGAGATAAAAAGGAAAAAACAAATGTATACCTCACTCTTTATTCTTGTATCAAGGTCAACAGAATTGTTTATAGTACATGGGATGGTAAGAAAAGGAAAATTAAATGTCAATTTCAGTAAAATATTGAAAAGTCTGTCTTCTATGGTGTACAGACTTATTTCTTAACTGCATTAAAAATTCTAATTTCTATTACAATATAATTAGGATTGACAGCTGTAATTACTAGGAGGAATTTTACTAATCTGTTGATTGATCTTAAATACCTATGGGCATGAATTTAGTGTAATGGATTTTTAATGAATGACTTGAGTTTCATGAGAGCTGAGGATCAAAAATTTATGTAGGCTGGACTAGCTAGTGCACCATCAAAACTCACAAATGACAAAACTCACAAATCAGAGTCAAGACTGATTACTTTTCTTGAAAAGTGGGAATCTTTAGTGTTATTTGAATAAAAATATGGTTAATGTCACGTAACACGATACATCAGTAAAGAGGTGTAGCTGTGGCATATGAGAAGACCTCCATGACCATTACTTACCATTTTTTGCCATCTGTGTTATTCGTTGAACAGCATTAAATTTATCAATGGTTGCATCTTTGTCGTAAATGTCAAAATAATTATTGTTATATTTACTCAGATTTTGCACGGGAATGAGTATTTAGGCACAGCATTCTGCAGCACGGATGCAGCAGTGTGGTCACAAAGAGCAGAAAGTTTTGGAGTGTTCTGAATTTTTTTTCAGATGAACTACTCAGTAACTGTTGTGTTCTGATCTCAGAAATACAAAGTGACTCACTGGAAAAAAAGTAGGTGTATTTCTCAGCTCTTTGAAGGCAAGAAACGTTCAGTGTTTATTGCTATGTCTCCTTTGTTATACCATTGCCTGCAGAGTCTGTGGGTGTTGTTCCTTCTCTAACATAATATTAATTGCAGGACGAATTCCACTGTGTATACTCCTACTGACTTGAGCATGTTTTAAGTTTTTTAGGATAAGCACAATGACTTATTTTTTGTGTCAAGGAACCACCTGCTGCTTAATACGTACATGTATAATAACTATCGTATCGGAATTAAGCTTTTGTTCCTTTGGAACAAAGACATTATCTATCTATCTATCTATCTATCTATCTATCTATCACTTGATCTTTCTGTCTAAACTATTTCTGAGTTAACCAGAAAACTAAGGGCTTCCTTTATTTTCCTGACTTTTTCAGCTAGAGTGGTTGTACCTATATCTGTAGCTATATGTAGATTTCCATTATTGATAGATTAAATACATTGCTGAATAAATTGCAAAGGTGAGTGATAAAATTAATTACTTTGGATGTCTCTGAGTTTCACTTCCGTTGTGTCTTCTCTGTCAGGAATACTTTGAATATTCACCGTTGGGACTGTTAAATTCAAATGATTAGAGAGAAGCCTCCAGGGAAAGTGCCATCCAATGTAATTGACGTATTATCTTTAAAAAGGCCTTATTGGTGTTATCTTTGGAGTTAGTCTAGTGGAAGGAACTGGAGAATTCATCTCCAGCTGTTCATAAAGTCTGGTGGACTTTAAGAACCTGCGATACAACTGAAGGCTTTGATGACAGATACTTGCTTTAGGAGCTGTGTCATGCCTCTGCTGCCTGTCTGTACACATTCATGGGTTGTTGTGGACTTTGTTGCCTGTCTCACCATAGCTCTGTGGGAGAAGGACCTTAGGCACTGCAAAATCATTGCAGGAGGAGTGTAGAGTCTCAAAATCCAGGAAAGGGCTGGGAGCTGAAATCGAAACCTCCTCGGTAGGTGTGTCACCTTGTGACGGCCGCAATAAAGCCCATACCAGAACTTGAGTACTTTGGCAGCCTACCTCTGCAATGTTTTTTGGCCTGAATGGCTACTCAGATACTCTTTTAGATCCAACAGCAACTCTGAGTTTGTTTTGAATTAGGGCTGCAATCTTATTTCTACTTGGAGAGTCCATTTGCTTTTAAGATTCTGAAAATATTTGTGGCAGGGAAGTGTCCTGAGACAGCCTAACTGGCGGGATCACTGCATGATGTTGCGTGAGATCCGTAGCTTGTAACTTCCTTACAATTTATAACTCTTTGGCTTTCTTTACAATACCTGTGGATAGATGGTTAGGTCAAAACATTCAATCGTTTGGTAAACAGTAACGATAAATAAGTCTTGTACTGGAACCCAGACACAGCAGCTGGGGAGAGACACACTAAGGCTATGTCAAAGGGGTGCCTTCCTTCATTTTCTCACTTTGTCTGGTTTTGTTATCTCCTTGACATTTTCTATAGAAATTTGTCAGTCAAACAGGTTGTTACTTCTCTTTTTACTGACTTTTTGATGGATGGCATTTGAGGGCTTGGAGTACCTCAGTGCAGGCACACTTTCTTACAAGGTTACCTTGATGCTATTTGCAGAATCTTTGAATTTCTTGTCAAAGGAATGTGTGCCTTTGGAAGTGGATGGTGAAAAAAAACCTACAGAGGCTGTTACTGTAAGTAGTGAAAGCTTGTTGCTTATCTGTCTCTTTTAGCATGACTGGTGCTTGTGGGCAGCATTTCCTAGAGTATCACTTCGTGGGAAATCTCATTTATCTTTGCAAATGAGGTTTTGATTCTCATCTTCTGGTGCATAAACATTTATTTGTTGACTAGTTCTAGAACAACAGCAAATCTCAGGAACTTTAATTAAAACTGGGGGAAGTTTGTCCGTAGATAGTCACATTTTGGTTGATTCCTGCAAAAAGTTATTTAACATTTTGTGTGCTGAATTTACATTGGAAGAAGTCAGTTGGTGTTACAAGAGTAGCACAGCTAAATCTCAGTGCTGGTGTAGCTGTGGCACATCCCAGTTGTTGGCTGTACTGCACAGCGCAAAATGCAGCAAAGTTAAATTCTGCAGTGTTTTACACATCTGCCATTTGTAGCGTCTGCGTGAGGGTACGGAGTGGAGTAGAGTCTTGCATCTGGGCAGGAACAACCCCAGGTTCCAGTGTAGGTTGGGGAATGACCTGTTAGAGAGCAGTGTAGGGGAAAGGGACCTGGGGGTC
>VWYH01007678.1:152682-198421 GCA_013399365.1 Pampusana beccarii | reverse complement strand
TGAGAAGAGACTTCTTCTCAGTGAGGGTGACAGAGCACTGGAACAGGCTGCCCAGGGGGGTTGTGGAGTCTCCTTCTCTGGAGACATTCAAAACCCGCCTGGATGCCTTCCTGTGTAACCTCATCTGGGTGTTCCTGCTCCGGCAGGGGGATTGGACTGGATGAGCTTTTGAGGTCCCTTCCAATCCCTAACATTCTGTGATTCTGTGTGATTCTGTGACTCTGTGAGTGTTAACACGAGCACTGCAGAGCTGGGGCACAGGGGATTCAAGAGTCGAGTTTCTGTTAACTGAACCTCCGTGCAATTGTTAGAGAGGAATATTCATGGCCAGTCAAGGGCCTGCTGAGGCTGCAGCTCTGCTCCGGGCTGCCAGTTTTCTGCCTCTGGAGATGGGGATTTCAGCCCTGCTGTAGGTCACAAAGGTGGTGCAGGAGCTCGCTGGTGAACAGGCTCTGGTCAATGGGCACGATGCTGGAAAAGGTGTCTTGCAGGGCAGCTGAGGGTGAGTGGCATGCTGACAGAATTCTGTCAGACACTTCTGTTTTCCCAGTGTGTCCCTGTAAGAGTACAAAGTTCAAATACAAACAAAAGTAATTCTTCTGTGTATGTATCCAGTGTTTGCTTAAAGAACATTTCAGTGAGAACTGTGTAAAATGTTCCCAAAGCTTTTAGGAGATACATTTTATCCCTGCAGTTAGCCAGAGTGTTTTGGTATGGAGATCTTCTTTTGAACAGGGTCTTTTCATGACATCTAAAATGTGGCACTGGCAGTAAAAAGCTGCGGGTTTTATACTTCACTGTTAGATTCTGTTATAAAGCGGAATAACAAAGGTAGTATATCTTGTTCAATTGTCATGCAGTAATACCACAGTAATTTAATTTAATTGTGGTTTATTAGTTCATTTTATGGATTTGGCAGGATATGAGGATCATCAATCTTTCAAGAACAGTTAGTTCTTCTCATGTTTATAACTGCAGCTCACTTCGTGAGTCTGTTTAGTGCTCCTTGAGTTTTTCCACCTGAGTTTCACAGCAGACAGTGAAGGCGTTTGTGTGGGCATAACTTTGCCAGTTTTACTTTAGTGAGGATAGGTGACAATTGACATTAGCTCAGATGAACAACCACACCCCTACCTAAACCGCTCAGCAAGTGGATGGGTTTATTTCAAAACCTTCTTGTCACGTTTCTGTTGCTAAGGTCAGCCTGCTAACTAAGGTCAAGTGCAGTGGCCACCACCACTCGGACTACATCACACCTTCATTTTGCTGTGCAAACACGCAGAGTGAGATAGAGAGTTTTTTCTCACATTAGTTACACCCTCCAGTGCAACACTTGCCCTCTCTGGGGCAAACATCTACCTCAGTGATTACTTTGAGGTGGGGAAGAAAAACCACATTCTTTTATTAGCTAGTTCTGTCTCGTGCTGCTCAGTTTACGATGAATCAAGAAAAAGGTGAGCTTTTTTACTGGAACTGATGTCCGCATGTATGTCCATGTAGGATTGCTTTGTGATAGACCATTCTTTAATGTGGATGGAGGGATAAGGAACTTGAGCGGGCACTTCAGACTGACGTTGACATTTTTAAGTCTGGTATTAGGCACTGGTGGAGGGAGACGGGCAAACCTGTAGAAAAACAGTCAGAGCAACGGGATAAGAGTTTGCAACGGTAAGGTGCCAAAAAGGAGTGAATACTTTTCTCCCTTGTCTTCTTGGGCTGGTTTGTGGATTCCTGCATTACTTTAATGACAGCAAGTTAAAGGGAGCTACGTTTTGGTAAGTCTGCTGTGGCCATCCTGTTTCTTCCTGCCAAGCAGTAACAGCAACAGAAATGCGACATTTACGGTACTCAGAAGCGAGTCCAGCCATTCAGCTAGCCGCCTGAAAAGGAGTACACAGTATTTCGGAGCGCTAAGAGGAAAGCTGGCTGCCCATGTATGATGGAGTGAGCCTGCAGGTTCCTTTTGTAAAGCTCTTGCTTGTCGTTTCATGCAGTGTCATAGGTGGAAGCTCAGAGTGAGTCATGGGGCCTTCTAGAAAAGCATCCTTTTGTAAATGCTTTGTGGTAGGAGAACAGCGATCACAACAATCTCAGATATTTAAGGTGAACATTTCCAGTGTAATAGTTATTAGAATAATTCCAGTATAAAAGTAATCCTGTAAATACAGTAAATCCCTGTAAATACATGAAAATAAAGCTTTATTTTAGTACCACTAAAAACACTGAAAAACAAAGATACCTCATATTCTTTTTCAAACTGGTATATGGATATATACTTATTTGTGTTGGTATTTTCTGAAAACAAAAACCCAAGATGATAAAGATACCTTTAGCATTCAGATTCCAAGCCACGTGTTTTAAAAAAAATAAAGATTTCTTTTACTAACTTTGAGCTATGCAGACATAGTTTGGGATTTTTTATGTTTTAGATATTGGAGAACTTCATTCTTGTAACTGTTTCATTTACCTTTTTTAAAGCATAGGGAAATTTCATTTGCTTATGTTGACATTTCAGGTATTTCTATGAAAGAAAACACCATTTTGTCCTTCAGGAGATGTTGCTTTATAGGCATTTTAGTCTTTGCATCAGTCTGTCTGCCTAAAGTGTGCTCAGTTAAAGCTACTCTCTATTTATAGATGAGTGAAGCAGGATTGCGTTGGCATGAGGTGATGCAGAGCTTCACCTAATGCCCAATTGAAAATGTCTGCTGATGGCCCATCAGTGGAAATAATGACACATTTTTACCTTAAACTGGATTATTTGGTCTTGCAGATCTATTTTAATGGAGGATTGATGGCCTTGTCAGCTACTACTGTTACTGTCTCTGTCGGCCACAGTACTGAATGTCTGTGGGAACAAATAAAAGGAATTTGTTGAGAATAAGAGCTTACTCTTAAAGTTCAGAAAGCATACTCTTAGTGCTTTATTTCTTGGGATGATCATGGATTTAATTCCTTTTTGTTTTCAGATTTAAGGATATTTTTCTTTAGCATATAAAGACCTGTTCTTGGAAGCTGCTGAATCGTTTATAAGAATGCTGTAGCTTCTGTCTCCAAATAAAGTGAATGAGAATTGCTTACTAATTAATATTTGGTGAATGTGAAGAAGTTCTTCCCTTTTTATTGTGGGATCCTTTTAAATACACCACCTTCATTTGGTGTATAATGTAAAAATGTTAAGATTATGTAGAATACAGGGTATTGGTCATCAGGGGCTGAACTTTTCTTTAGGAAGTTAGTTTGTATTCTCAGTGATTGCATTTCTTGCTGGTTTGCTGTTTTCTTTCTCCTCTTCCACAGCCGGAGAGAGCAGCCATTATAGCAGAAGCAGCACCAGTAATTTCAGAGATTTTTAAAACAAATAAGTTGTAGCTTGCAGTAAGAGACACAGTTTGTAGCATTTTGTGGGAACTGTGGGAAGGTTTATCATCTGGCACTTCAGTAATTGATCTTAATCATGGCTATTTTTGTGTGCTTTGATATAGGCAGATGTTAGAATGAATTCAGGGGGAGACTGACACCTAAATGTAGGTGTCTTATGTGGGCTTTTAAACGTAGGTTGGTTATGTCTTTAAACTCTCATTCCAGTCAAGAGATGGAGTCACACTTAATCAGTGGAGTCCAAAGAGCAATTCAGGTCACCATCTGTTGAGCATCTGCCTTAAGCAAACAGAATTACTCTAGAGGCTTGACTGGTCTTATTTCAGTTACCCAAACATTGGCATCTCATGCCATTTTTGATAACCTAATCTATTTTGCCTTGCCTCCAGACACTGCTTTAGAAAAATACAGTTCTACAGATCTTATGTCACATCTTCCAGTCCTGTTCAGGTGTTTTTGGAATATCCCAGAAGCTACTACATACACATTTATACAGACAAATTAAAACAATGATCTCTATTGACTATAATGGAAGCCTAGAGAGAAATAATTTTCATGTGCCTGTAAGTGCATATAGTTGAAGATGGCTGCCTGAAGTGCTGCTAAAATCAGTGCAGGTTTCCAAGAGGTACTCAGTCCTTAGAATGTAGAACATCTGTGTAGTAGGTATTTATGTAAATACTTTAGAAATATGTATATCTGTTTTAAAAAAATTGGAAGATACCCGAGTCTAATGCTGATGCAGATTATCACTTGCAGTGCTGAGAGGTGGGCCGCTTTCAGGAGTCTACAGGCTGCGTCAGCTTCACTTTCACTGGGGTTCATCTGATGACCATGGCTCTGAGCATGTTGTGAATGGAGTCAGATACGCAGGAGAGGTAAGACTCACACCTTTTTACTTTAGAATAGGGTGTGAAATAACATTTGACATTATCATCCAGGTGGGACAAAATTTGGCATTTGACTGCTTTTCAAGGAGTTCTTTCTGTTAACTTCGTTTGTTTGTGACATTTTCTTCTTACTCCCACCAATTTTTATAAATGTGAATCAGGTTGAACCAATTGTCACAGCAGAAGAAAAATACTCTGTGAAACAAACGTTTCTCATACCAACGAGGTTTGAAACATAAACCAGCAAGGCTGAATTACTGAGAAGCAATGCAAACTTATTAAAACAGTATTCTGAAAGTATAGTATTATAGCAGAAGCATAGAATTGTGGCAACAGAAAGGAGGAAGAATGTGTTACCTTGATATTCTACTACTTCAGGATTTTAAGAGAAAATGAGAACTGTAGATTAATAGTGTACGTAGCTTATCTTCATATGGATTCTTTGCTAGAATTGCTGTAATTTGAAAGCCAAATGGAAATGAATCACATATCAGCAGATGACTTTGAACTTCATGCTCTACCTGCTTACTCAAGCATCTTTTTAATGTGTTCTTCAGCTTTAAAATGAGATTTCTGTTATTCTTTGCAATTTCTGTATTAAGATGTTTATAGTTTGCTATAAAACAAATAGTAGTCTAAATGGTAATACATGGCTGATGTAACTCATATATGAATTGCTGTCTTTTTTTTTTTTTGGAAGGCCTAATCCTAATTCTCTGTTGTTCCAAACTCTCTTGTGTATATGAAGAACTCTAAATTCAGCTTCTGATGGCTTGCTATACAATAATGGATTTTTTTTCTTTGTTTCCAGCTACATTTGTTACACTGGAATCCCAAATATAGTAATTACCTTGACGCTGTGAGAAGAACTGATGGAATAGCTGTTTTGGCCATATTTTTGCAAGTAAGAAGCAGCAAGCAACCCTTCTGTGCACTGCTGCTATAGACTTTTCTATTCTTACAGAGTTTAAAAAGCAAAACCCTCTGAATATATTTTCTAGGGATGGTACCACATTGAAGGTCTTGACTTCCAGTAATGCAGGCTTTTCAAGTTATAGAGCTAAAAATCCTGTTGGGGGCATGCAGTCTTAGCTTGAAATATTTGCCTTTGCTCTCTCTTATTTTATTAATATTGACTAGGGATAGAAAGATAGATGTCTGTGTTGAGATCAACAGTTGCAAACAGTAACCAGACCATGTAATCTGGATTTTAAACTAGAATGAAACTTCCTAAATTTTGTACTTGCATCTGAATGGTTGTTTATCTATGTTAGGCTAAAATTCAATGTCAACAGGAATAGCTGTACTGTGAAATTACCCATGATGCTGAGTTTCTGTGATTTCCTTATTTGGATCACAATGTCTGTTGGGGTACAGACAGCGGGTACAGGCAGAAGACACAGATTACTCAGCTGGTAGGGGTGGTTGGTTGGGCTAATGCGTTTTAGTTGTGTAGTTGATATATGCTTAGATGCACATATAAAAATAGGAGAAAGAAGAAAACTAGTCAAGCAGAACTCTTTGCTTAGCTCATGCTTTCTTCTTTACAGGTAGGGAAAACTCCCAAACCGGAGATGAAGAGAATTCTTGAAGAAATAAATGCTATCAAAACAAAGGTAATGAAGTTGGTCTTTTCATTACAGGAAGATAGCCGAAAATTCTCAGGGGAAANACCAAAAAAACCTCACACACACACAAAAAAACACCACCCCAAGAGGCACGAGTTTTCAAATTCTGCTCAGCAACATTGCCAGAATATACTTGTGGATAAAACCACAGGTAGCTTTCCCTTAACAGAAAATATTCTTTCTTCTGTTTACATATGAGCCTTCTTTGGCTTTATTGGGCCTTGTAATTTTGTAAAACTGAGAGTCATCTCACCAAACTTTACTCACCTAAAAACTAGGCATGGAGTCTTATTCCCTGAGTGGTCAGTGGCAAAAGAAAGGCACCTTTGGAAATTGGTCCCTTTGGTTCTTGAAATAGGCTGCCTAATGCACCTCTGGAAATGCCACTGACAAGGCATCAGTGTAATGGTATGTGATAAGAATCTCACATTTCATAGGCTGTCTTGTTATTAGCGGAGATATTATAAATGTGGACTACCTCTCTCACTTCGTTACATGGTGACCTAATCCAATACTCAGTAGAAATTTCCGTAAGAAAGGAGACCAGAGGAAGAGTATTTCTGCACAGGAGTGAGTGAAGCACTTTGGTACTGGATGCCGCTTCACACGGGTTAGCTCAGGTACAAGAAGTAGCATCATGGAGTTGCATGTTGTGTTGTGCTTCTCTGGGCCCATCTGTGAGGGTCTTTTAGTCCACTTATCTTTACATCATCATGTATTGTGTAGAAGTGACATCACTATGTATTGTGTAGAAGTGTGCAGTTTCCTTAGTTTGTACCTCTGAAGTACCTGAGTCACTCTCTGTTTCTTCAAATACCAGAGCTCCATCTTTACCTAATCTTGACTAGAGCTGTTGAAGAGTTTTCTGTTTGGTTTTGTTATGTTTCTTTTGGTTTGTTTTTTAAGGGGAAAGAAGCACCTTTTCCAAACTTTGATCCTTCAATTCTTTTCCCTAAATCTCATGACTACTGGACATACCATGGGTCTTTCACTACTCCACCTTGCGAAGAGTGCATCACCTGGATTATTCTTAGAGAGCCTATCATAGTCAGCTCAGACCAGGTAAACTTCAAATAGATAATATTTTAACCCACTTCTTTTTAGTTACATGCCATAATCCGATCGTGCTCTTTTGACAAGGAAAATACTCATTGGATTCTGTGAGAAACTACGATTAAAAGGACAGCGAAGAACTGAATGCTTTAGAACCTGCTTTGGACTCCACAGGGAACCTGTAAAAATCTTCAAAGGGCTGCAGTCAATAGCCTAGTATGTGCAATCAACCTGTTAGACTCATCTCTTTATCTGTTTCTCTGTGACTCCTACTTTAACTAATTGAGCAGAGATGATGACTTTCTCTACTTGGAACAGCTCGTTATCTCCTAGCCCACATCAGCCATTGTGGAGCCTTGAATCCACAGACATCACAACACAGTGTAGATGGTAATAGCTTATAGCAGTTTGACGTGTGGTGCAGTTTGACAGCAAGCAATTGTTACTACATATGGGAGTTAGTGCTCACCGGGGCAAGAGGCCTCTTGCAACATCAGCTAAAGAAAAGAGTAGTTTTGTTTCCCGGTCCCTGTGTTCCCGTGATGTTAACTCTTGCTAGTAGGAAAGAATGGAGCTGGATGTGGCTCACACCTTTTATTTTACATAGAGCTCAAAACACTGCGTTACACCAAGAACAAATGCAGGAAAACTCAAGTCATTAATTTATATTTTTGTGCAACCATTTAAATCAGAATTCTGACACATTTAGCTCAAGCTTCTGTTATCTTTGCACTAACAACTTTGATTATGCAGGGTTTTTTTCAACCATTTATATTTTCTCAAGCTTCCTCATGTAAAGTATTCATTACTTAGTGGGATGAATGTTTGAGGGTAATCACTAGGCAAATTATGAGATAAAGCTGCTGTGAAAAAGTGACCATCTGCAATGAAACGCAGTCAGGTACCTTAGTGACATTGCACACTGAATGAAGCAGGAGGCCACTGTTCTCACCTAATGCAGCTGAGCATTTCCAACTTTTTGAACATTCTGCTTTGCAAATGTGTCTCTTATAGCACGCTTCTTTCAAAAATGTCTTTTACCAGAATGCAAATTTAATGAGATTGGTGATTCTGTCTGCCCCATGTTCTAGATGGCATCACGTAACCAAGAAGATTACAGAAGGGCTGTATCAGGTGCTTGATGCCCATGTTTCTGGAAGGTTTACCAGCTGAATTTTCACAAACATGAGCAGCATCAGATAACTATAATTTCTTGTTAATTTGAAAGCCTTCTCTGGTCACTTACCACAAAGAAGTATTTCTTGTTAATCCTCCTTCCCCGTCAGTCCCATTTACAGTAGTGTGAATGCCCTCTTTCATCACATTTCAGCCTATGATTCTACACATACCACACAAGTCAGTTTTCTCATTAATCAAGTGACTGACATCTTATGTAGATACTATACATAGACACTTCTCATTTTAGGCTCTCGAGGTGATAAGGTGTTTTGTTGTTTTGATTGATGTGTGTGTGTATCACCAAAAGAAATCTGTTTTCTAGTACTTTGTATTTATGTGGCTCTTCATCTTTTAAATAATAGAACTCAAGTATGATGGGAACCTTAGCTGGCAAGAGATGAAATATGGTAATGTATTCATATAACTTACAGCTTGAATTTTCTCAGCTTATTGGGTTGATCTGCCTCCTGTTTCCTTACCCATCTGAAAATTAAAATACATGGGCTATTTTGAAGCTGGTACTTGTGTGGAAGATACAAATATGCTCTGAGTGGTTTCCACAAAATAAATCTGCTTAGGTGTTCATATTATAGAAGATCAGCTACAGATTTTGGTGGGAAAAGTGAAGTCATTACTGAGGATCTCTAATTTAAAATTTGTTTTTAAAGGAATGATTAATCACATTGATCCCGCTTCATGAAAAGACTTTTTGATCACTTCTGTATTTGGGTCATGGCCTTTTTTTCAGCTTTTACGAAGTTAGTGAGTTTGGGGAAACATATTGACCATTCTCTGACTGGCCCTACTGTAGAAAAAGTGGAATGTTTAAGGTAAAAAGGAAATTACTACATATGGATGGGACATCAGCTCTTACCCTGGGAGAACAGCTTTTCAGGCAGAATTGGCAGTGTATGTGAGCTACTGTGTACAAATACAATAGAAAGACTTTCCTCACTCCAGAGTGCCTGCGGTCTAAATAATGTAGTCATAAAAGAGGATTGTGTTACCAATTATTTCTAATCCTAGAAAGCGTACTACCAGGGCAGCCTCATTAGTAGTAATTATTTTAAGTGCGCGTGCATTCACAGTGGATCGCTTGGATGCTTTTGCAGCCAGACGGTAATAGTATATTAGCCACAAGGATAAGTGCAGTCCCTGCGAATCAGTACTCTGTGGGAAAAATCAATTCACCAGAAATCCCATGAGATGTAGAGTGGGTAGCCTAGCTGCTCAGATTACTATCAATGAAAGGATTGGAATTTAACTATAGAATAATTCTATCCAAGTGCAGAATAATTTTTTCACCTTTATGTAGCTGTAGCCTGAAAATATGCTTTTTGCTTTTTACTAAGTAAGGCAGATCTTCCACAAGAAACAACAATCTTCTTGGAGAGTACTTTATCAGTATTAATGAACTGACAAACTATTTTAATCTCCTACTGTTCCCGTACGAATTATTCTTCATCTGAAATCTGAAATTTAATTTCAGACGAATAATCACACTGACGCATGTTGTACTGGCTATAAATGTGACCTCATCATGGTTCAGACAAGCTGAGACAGCTGGCTTTCCTGAGCTGTGTAGTGAAGAGCAATGTTGAGATGCGGAGCTGGCTCAGTCTGTAGACCGGGATTAGTACAGTCACAGTGAACCCAGCTTTGACAGCCCAGACAAAAGTTCTGCTTCTATTGGCCTTGAACTCTGTACTGTAAAAGGCAGATACATCCAGGTATTGAAGCTCGTTGTGAACAAAGTTGATGCTTGCAATGAACAGGGGTACATTTAGTGCTGTGTGTGGCAGTGACAACAAATAAACATAATGTATCTGTTACTGGGTATATGTGTTGCATCCTTTGAAAATCAAAAAGTGGTAGAGAAAGAGCATTACACAGTTTTGAAGAGTATGGGTAGAAATCTTATGGCATCCCTCAAAAAAAACATACCTGGGTTTAAAAAAAACGGCCAGGGAGAGTCAAGCAGAAGACCCTGTTTACAAATCATTAGAAACCTTGATCAAGTCATTATCGAAATAATACATTCCTGTTATTAATAATGGACGTTTTTGTGTCACTGCAGCAGACAATATATCCTCTGATACAGACCCACCATGGAAATGAATGATTAGTTTATAATTTAGCTTTAACACCTTGCCTTTCCAGAACCTTCTTAATTAGACAGTAAGGCAGGTTTAGAGTAGGAGAGGTTTATTGGGGCATAGGCTGTTCTATTTACATTTTCTGAGGACTTCCCACAGTTTCTGTGGCTGCAAACAGTTCTGTAGACAGTGCCTAAATGACAACACATTTTTCAATCCTGTTCAGATAGGACCCATTTTTTCTGTCCTGACTATTTCTAGGAGTATTACTGCTAGGAAGAGAGCATGACTACAGTTCTTGTGGTGATGGGCTGAAGGACATCTTTGCAACTTTGAAGGAGGCTTTCTCCTTGGCTTCTGGGGCTGGGCCAGCCTCCTGTGTTTAGTTGTTGGGCTGTGGATTTGATCCTAAAGGATTTCCATCATGACATTTCAATTTTGCTCTCCCGCAGATGGCAAAGCTCCGCAGCCTATCCAAGAATGCTGAGAATGAACCTGATCTCCCCCTGGTTGATAACTGGCGCCCGACTCAGCCTCGGTATTTCAGGATGGTGAGCGCGTCATTCCTCTAGGGCCTGGCTCAGGTTGGGCGTCCCTGAGTGCGGTGACCTCTAGAACCAAGACATGGTTTTGTTTTGTGTCCTCTGTTGCGTTTAGACAGAACTCCAGCTGTAGGCCCAGAGGCTGAAACTTTGAGTCGTGAAATGAGAATTTCACTTTCAGAGGATGACATTTACGTAGGCAAATCCTGTCATTAACAATTAAGTAGAGAATCTGTTTGGCTCTTCATAACTGCTTTAACATTAGCTTTTGTTAATAGTACAAAGGAAGAAACAAGATGGTACTAACAACTACAAAACCATGTGCTATTGCCCACACGTCCCTTGATGCTTGCCTTATTCTGTGCTAAAGAGGTTGAAGTTAAAAGACGTAATTGTTTTCAGCATAAGACCATATTTTACAGCAGTTGTTTTCAGCATTATCCATATCCTGCTCTGAGCTGCACCAGTTAATGCACAAGACATTCTTGGAATTGAATGAGAACTCTCTTTTGGTGTTTGATACTCACATAAAATAATAAAGGATAGGCAATTTTTTCGCTACCATTGATAAAAACCTAAATTTAACTTCTTAAAACAATGGACAAGTGAAGCAGAGATCTATTCTGAAGACTGTGGTGAAACAGGTCTATTTTGAAAACTGCATTCACTGATTTACATGTAGTTAAAACTTTGGAATGAGAGAAAAGCTGTTTCTGATTGTGTCACAACTGGTTGTCCATATTAAAGGACTAACGTGCATTTTAATGTTGTAGCAATCAAAGTGACATGGATTTTGGGAACTTGGTCTTTGTATTCTGAATATATGTCTTCTCCATGTGTGCTTTTCTGTGTAAAAAAGGTGTTAAGACAGCAAGGATTCTTAATCCTTTTAGTGGTTTTTTTGGAGACAGATTCTCACTGCAAATGTAGTTGATCCCTGCTGTCAATAAGATTTGTGCACAAATATCTGAAAACACAGTTTGACTCTTCTGATCAAAATGCAGTTGACTAGGGTGTTCTTGTCCCTTGTTTTGGCACAAAGAACAATGAAACAGATTTGTAAGCCTATGCTTGAAGTAACAGTATTTCTGCATTAAAAAATGGAATAATAATAAATACATTTACTTAAGAATTTTTGTTCTGTATTTTTTTTTCTGATTTTATAAACGTGTAAAAATAGCAGAATTTTAAAGAAAGACTTGTCAGTGTCCTCTGTAATACACCTTCCTGGAAACTGATGATGGATGGTATCTTTTTCAGATGTTTATTTGAACTACAAGAGTACTGATAATACTTCATGTGACTGCAAGCGAGGAAATGGCATCTTAAATAGGTGACATCATTGAGACATCCACATCTATTTTTTTAGTAAGATCACCCTGTTCTGAAAATGGCTTTTCTTGTAATGTCATATGAATCAACTGCTTCGCAAGTTGATTGCACAGTGGAAAAGTTCAATCTGCATCTAAACCCATTAATCTGAATGGTAATTCACACTGAGCTCTGGAAATACAAAGCAGCTGCTGCTCTGGAGGTGGCTGGGTTTCCAGTGCCGTGTTCCAGGGCAGGAGGGTGTCGCTGAGCTTGGGGATGAGACGGGTTGTCTTCCCTGTCTCCAGCTTCCCCACTGTGAAAGCTTCTGGACTGTGTCCTCGCTTTGCTTTCTTCCTTCAAATAGGTGGTGTTTTGCCTGGGAAACTTAATGCAGTCATTGTTAGTATTTCCCAAATAATTTCCAAAACGGATTGCATGGTGCTGCTCGTGTTTGTGCTTTTCATTTGTAGCCACATTGTGAAGTTATTCAGGTGAGTTAACACCAGCTTACCTTGCACCCACAGACTGCTGACTTTGACACAGATTATCTTACATCTACATACTTCCACTTACTCAGATGGATGACTTACACCAGCAAAGCCTATGCAGGTCCCTACCTATGTTTGAAAACCTTTTTTTTTTTTAATAATACTTGATTAAATGTAATTTCTTCCCAACTGGGCCATTCCAGGACAATTCAAAGCATGGCTTTGTGTTTGACCACCAGTGCCCAACACAGTGTTAGCTGTAGGGGTCAGAATATGCTGCTGGATTGTGCTTTATACTGAAGAGGAAGGCTTAATCCATAAAGATTTCTTTATCTCATAAACTTCTAAGTAAATATCCAAAACAAATCAGGAGGTGTTCTTTATCTGGTAACTGATGTTACTCTGAGCAGGAATGCAAGTCACACAACATCACTGACCATGCAGGACAGGGTTCCGATAGAATACCAGGTGCTTCCTGCCTTCAGGTGAAAATTGCCATTTCCTGGTGTGTGAAAATATGAGAAAACAATACTATAAACATATTTCTGCTTCCTACTTGTTCTCCAGTCAATTCTGCAGTGCATATCTGTTTTTATGTTGCTTCATTAGAAAAAGGGATTTTGAATAAAAAAATATGTTTCCAAAATATGTAATTTGCTGCGAATTACAACAGAAGTTATTTTATAATGTGCTTTATTAAACTAAGTTGCATATCTTAGAGCAGGCTTTATCTTTCTTGCAATTTATGATGTTGCAAAGTTGCAACACGTAATCTCAGGAGTGTTCTAGCGATATGGTGGTTTCCCAGTTCAACTTTGCAAAGGAGCTGTGTGGGTTTTGGAAATGAAGCTGAGGTCAGCCTTAGCCTCTAGATCCATGTTTATTAACTTTTAAAGTCAAAGTAACCACTCCAAAGAAAGTGCCATTGGACTTTTTAATGTAGTTGGTTTCAGAATATCTGTATTTATAATTAGCAAAAGGTAGACTAAATTAAGTTCAGGACTGTGTTGACTTGGTTGCAGATAGGAGAAAGTCATTCATTCATAGGAGAAAGTCATTCCCCCTTCCAATGTTCAAGGAAATGTCTGAAGTAATGATGACAGAGTGAGAAAACTGGTTCAGTTGGAAAAGAAGGGGAGATGTACAAGCAGAAGGAAAACAAAAAGCCCAAGTATGGGGGTGGCGCTTCAGGGACACTGTTAATTGAGCTGTAAGCTCCAAGTATGAGGAGATTAGGGAGAGTTTTCAAGGCAGTGAGGGAGGAAATATGGGGGCTGTCGGCATTTAGAAGGTATTAATGTCTGATGCAGTTTTATTTTCTCTCTGGCTGTGTTCATGGTTATTTCACAGAGGTATTGTACTTCTAATGAACCAGAAACCTGACACAGTCTTCAGCATCCCTTTGAATCACGCATGTTTTCTCTGTCACGTTAAACACACACAACTTATTTTGACTTTCAAGGTCCTTTGTAGACTTCTTTCTCCCGACACGTTAGCCAAGACTCAGAATCAAAGTGTCAGTTTTTGTCTCTGATCAGCAAGTGTCCACTTACATTTTCAAGCAAGCATGAATTTAAGCATCCTTTCATGCTTGGGAGAAGCTCTACAAAAAACACGCAGAAAAGCCCTTAAAACTGTCCAACAGAAAAAAAAAGTAATTCTTAAAAATTCTTAGATCAGCCATGTTGCCCAGAACTGATAGTAACAGGCCTTAAACTTATTGATGTCCAAAATTGTCTGATGATTGTATACAGTTCTCCAGGAATAATAAAAAATTGATGATCTTACATATTAACAATCTTTTCTGATACTAATTCATGGTACATTATGTGTGTTTGGTGGCTGTATTTTTGGAAGGGTATACATCTACCCTGTTCTGTGATATCGTTGATTTATGCTTATTAATTCCTAATCATATTTTTATCACCAGAGAATGGTATTTCTGAATTATGGTCTTTTGTGTATTCCTGAGGAAACTGGTAATTTTTTTGTGAAAGCTTCCATCAGGATAAAGGGAGAAAGATTTTCTTTTCTCGCACCTAGCCTGAATGCCCTTTCATTTACTCAGGACAAGTCTGCCTGACCAAACTTTTAATCTGAATGAGGGTGTGGGAGATAGATGGGAATAAGAACCGCATACTTTTTAAAAAACTTTTCTTCTTGTTATAATAGTTTCAAAATTACAGTGTTTTCTTTTATAATATTTGATTTTGATTTGGAGAACAAATACTTACATACAACATACAAAACAAAGGTATATTACCTGTATCCATACGCAGTAAATGGTAGAGCATGGTGGTTTCTGGTGGGAGCCCTTGAAATGGTCTGAGGGTGTGAAATATATGACAGGAATCTTTATTGAGAGGCTGAGAGTCTCTGTGTGTGTGTTCCTGACATACACGAGTGTTTCAAACAGGTATGTTCTCAGTAGCACCTCTTTTGGAGTCTTGAAGCTTTCTGGAATTTCCAACAAAGGTGACACATGAAACTGGATAAGGACAAAATTTCATAAAGATACATGGATAGCATTGTTTAGGGGTGGGTATCACGGGTAGTATGTGTTCCTCACCATCTTGGAGATGGTTTCTCTTTCCAGGCAAATAAAAAGGAGAATATCCTGTGGAATATCTCTTGCCAATGTAATACTTAACTGTTTTTGAAAAGGAAGCAGAACACTTAACTTCTAAAAATCTTAGCTAAGCTATTATATTATATATATAATATATATATTATAAAGCTGTGCATTATCCTGTATTTATCTTGATTGACTTTAGTTCATAAGAGGCAAGTATTTCCTCATCTGTATCTGTGCTGCCAGCTTAAGATTTTTCTCTTATTGTCATATTGATACTGTCTTCTGACAGCAGCTGTGGTTCTCTAGATCGTATTGGACTTTCTTACCACAACATTTCTTTGGTTTTGTTAGAACTAACTTCAGGTATTTGAATATTCCTGTTTTCTGGGCGCAAGGTTGAACATCGACTCCAGATTTCCAGGGCCAAGATCAAACATAACCCAGGAGAGAAAAACTGTCAGTCTGAAGAAAGCTCACAATAGATGCATCCTACATTTTTTTAATCAGACAGTAACATTTTCATTCTTGACATTCTTGATTTTTTTTTTCCCAGTTAGTCTGTGTCTGAATATTTAAAAAGAGATACAGATTCAAGTTCCTGTTCTGGATGAAGATTTGAATTTCAGTGCAAGTGGATTACTTTTACAAAATCATAATAGTCTTGGAGATACAGACATTAAATGTTGTCATGCCTTGTGCGTATATAATGGATGCACTATGGAAGTTCTGTACTGCATTGAACTGATTAATTTTGCAGGTGAATATGGATCAGCACTGGTGCTGTGTTTATTCTTATGTTAACAGATTTTCTCCACCAGTAATGGTATTTTACTCACCAAGGTATGTCTGGCTTATGACAATATAACGCTGAGCATGTTAATTTTCACTCGCCTAATTGAGCTGAGTATAGTCTCATGAATGACCATCTGTATTAATGTAACAGCATCCATACTAACGGCATCTGTAGATCTTGTTAGGTCTAGAGTATTAAGAGCAGCTTCCAGAGCAGCTCTCACCATGCCACAGAAAGGAGTGAAAGGCAAGGAAATACCCATCAGACATGTCTCGGGTAGTTCTGCCGGAAAGCTAACACCACTTCTGCAGACTGGCCCTGCAGAACCAGACTCGAGCTCTTTTTGCTCTGGCAGATATTCCAGAAAGTATTTGGCTGTTGCTGAGGTTTCCATACATGTCAGTGATATTTTCCATAGTTGGCACACGTCGGAGTTTTTTTGCTATAACCTGATACCTTGGCAATGGCAATTCACAGTCTGACACAATGTGACACGCTTCTTTCATACTCATATACACGCTGGGTATCCTAAACAAAAAGTTGTAGCTTTTTTCATATATATATATATATATGTGTGTATATATATATATGCATGTATATATATTAGCAATTTTCCATTCCTTCGTATTTTTTTTCTGGGCCAAGATGTTTAAATAAAATTCACAAGTCCATATCCTTGCCATCTCATTGAAGTGAGAAGCCCCATTATGCTCAGCAGGGCTAATGACATTTAGAGACTGTGATGTGGGAAGGTGCTATGCCCCATTAATACTTAAAGTAATGCCTGTGGTTTTGCCTCTGTTGTACCCCATTAGAACATTATCTGACCTTTAGAGGCAAACAGATCAGATGAGGCGGCACAACATTATCTTGTTACATCTGAACAGATACACAGAGAAATGCCATGAAGATCAGCGTAAGGCTTGGAGCGATCAGCCAGCTGAGGAGTATTCCCTGAAAATAAAACACAACACAACCCTTGAAATATTTCGTCGTTCTGAATTTGCTTCTTTGTAAGTTGATGTCAGGCAAGATTATTCACAGAAGCAGAGCACATGAGCAACTCTCCACTCTGGCTAAACAATTTCCTTTCCAAAGTCACAGAAGCGGTATATATAGCTGTCCGACGTATGGATGACTTGACTTTGTGTTGCAGATAAGTGCAAGTGACACTTGCACTCTCTTTGTTATCTTGCACGTGCAGAGATGAGGTGAGGATCTCCAAATGTTCTTCAGAGACAAGATACCACATCAGCAACAAGTCAGCTCATTTTTTGTGTCACATGTATTTGCAATACTTTGATGTAAATCTGCAAGCCACAACAAAAAGACTTCTCAAGTCTTGTTTTACGTTATAGCATCAAAATCTTTATAGTTATTATGCAAACACAGTTTATGGGAAGCAAAAGTCCATATGTAACCTTTATTGAATCTAGCCTATATTGGGTTTTAATTTTAAAAACAGCATCAGAAAAGGAATATTGAAATTTCTAGTATTTTCAGATCTAAACACCAATGCTACTGCTGAAATGTGTTTTCCTCTTTGCTCCATTTCGTTTCAGAAATGCCCTTCTTAGTTTCTGTTGTTGGTCTTGTTTTTCAATTTTAGCTTCTATTCTAGCAGTCCCAACCTGTCACTCAAATAGATTTTATTACTCTTTCAAACTAAATCTTACCACACATTCAAACCACATTTCTTAGGCTGTTACCACGTGGGGTTAGAGTACAGGATCATGCCCTTAGGCATCATCTTCTGTTTCAGGCAGGAATCCTTACTCTTCTTTTCTTTCCTGTTCCACTCCCTCACATATAGGAGGGATGTTCAAAGTCACAAGTTCACTTAGCCAGTTTTGCAAATGTCACCTCTAAATTATTTCTGCTTTCCTTGCCATTCAGATGCTGAGAAGGACATAGAAATATGGTTGGTTGAGAAGGGGCTACTTTCTTTAATGACTGTGATGTGTCTGGACCTGAAACATTGGGAGATAAGTCAGTTACTTAGTTGAAGGTTCATAAACCTTTCAACAGTGGGTCCTGTCCCTGCTTGAAATGCTCTGACCTTTGCTATCATGTTTCTTCTGGAAGTTGCCCGATTAGATAACTCACTGCTTTAAATCCTTGATGGATTTAATGACACAAGACAAGGACTGCAAAGTGACTGTGAACTCTTGACCTGTCTGTTTTCTACTTAAATTGGTTAGTTGGTCACTCAGCTAATGATAGCTGCTGCCGTAAGTTGGCGTGCGTGTTGGTATTCCTGGCAGTCTTCATTAACAGTGGGTAAAGTGGGGCTCAGTTCAAAAGTTATGTATAATAAGCTGCAGGAAGAGTATCTGAAGAGATGCTTGCAGAGATAACCTAGGAAAAAATATTCTGGGTACCTGTATATACAGCTAAAAGAGTCATGTCTTTATTTTGCCTGTTTAATGATAAAAGCAAAACCAGAGAGACAGACAGACAAACACTCTTGTCAATGCTACCCCATGGGGACCAACTAACTCTCAGATCCTTCCTTACTGCTTTGGTATTGACTACATTTTGTACATCTCAGGTGAAAGACAACACCGTTGGGCCATTCATGAATAATTCATTTTGCAGTGAACCAGAGTAAAATCCAGCTACACACAGATTTCAGAAGCCTCTGTGACCTGTGAGATTTGTCAGGGGAAATGACTGCTCTGGCCTGTCTTTGAAACGAATGACAGAGAGCAGCAAAACCACTGAAGCTTTGTACCCTGCACAGCTGCTCCAGGAGCTGCAATCCCCACATGGGTTCCCTGAACTGCAGGAAAGCTGATGGCCCTTCCCCAGAGGGAGAACGTATGGGTCTCCTCCCTCTTCTTGACTGCTCTGTGCAACCTGCAGGAAACAAAACCTCAGACAACTCCTTCCTTTATCAAATTTGGCCAATAAATTCAAACGTGTCTAGGAGCTGCTGGCTGCCAGATACGTGCACGTAAGGATACGCACGAGAACGTTTCGTTTTGGTAAACGAAACAAGGTCTTAGGTCTTAAAGATCAAAATGTCAGTTAAAAAGAACTGAGAAATATAAGCCAGTCCGCGTGAAATTTCACGGCTGCAAAAATGTTTCTATCCCTTATAAGGTGATAAAGACACTATTTCTGTGGGCTACTATTTTTTTTCTAAAATTTGTGGATTCAAATTGTAACAATATAACTTCTGTAGAGCTGAATACAAAGCATGAAATAATGCATTTAATCAATGGCATAAAATAGAGAGTGAGCTTGTTTTAGTTAATGATTCTTGTTTGGAACTGGTAAGTTTCTGTTGTTTGCTACCGAGATTTTTAAATCACTCTCATTTCCCCCTGCCTGGTTTTCTTATAAGGAAATAAAAATAATGGGATTCTTTAGAAAAGGCTCTGATAATAGGCATATCTTTCTAGATCAGTGTTTCAGGAGCTGACACCTTCCGATGTATTTTTTTTCATAATAAAAAATAATAAAATCAAGGCAGATGTTTGGCTGAGGCACACACTCCAGCAATACGAAAGAGAAAGTGTGATGGAAATGATTTATTTCCTGTGAAGGTCACCTATTTTTTACTTTCGCATAAAATTTTTTCTCCTAACTATTTGCTCCTGCATGAGGCCACCAAGAAAGAGGAATGAATATTGGTAGTCACAGTCTCCCCTATTACAAGCACTTACAGGCTGCTATTTGACCCTCCAATCTGCCAGACCAGCTCTTTTATAGCCTTTTACTCATGACATTAGTGTGGGAGGTTTCTGAGGCCGGAGCCCAATGTGCCTGAGCAGCTGTTCTGCTGGGGATCACTGATGATCTTTGTGTGAAAAAGGTGATTCACGAGAAGATTAAGTGTATATTTGTTCTGCAGAGAAGCCACATAACTGACATATATTCCTTTGTTTATTCTGGTAGACCTATGAAGAGGTACAGATGGGTTTCACCTCAGATACTTCAGTGTCTCCCAGTGTCCTGCTCTGTCCGGCCAGGCCAGGATGAGTTTACAGAGTGTAACACAGCCCTCACACTAACACCAATATTAGTCTCGCATTGCAAAACTATTCAGCCTAAGAGTGGAGCCCAAGAGCAAGCCACTAACTCTTCATGACCCTTCGCAAGTTCTTCTTTTCATCTGGAAGCTGGAACACAGGAACGTCTCCCAGGAGCAGGCATGGAGAGCCATGCCAACGCTTGCTCCAAGGAACGACGTGGTAAGCACTCACTGAGCATCATCAGCACAGCATCTCTGGGAACTGGGACATGGGTTTCCTCACGTCCCTGTGAAATTCCAGCTGATAGGCTACCTGTCCTAGTAAGGGAGTTGAGCTTCCTTTTTTTTAACTCAAGCCCTCTGGATACTTCACACTTTTCTTCAGGAACTCAGCAGCTTCAGTTCTTGGAGGACAAAGAATCTCCCAGGACCTAGTTATAAGCATATTAACCTCAGCTGGCAAACGTTTTAAGTCCGAACGCCCTCTGGCTGGACAACTGCAAGGTCTCCTACATGCACAGTGGCCCAGCAATCCTTATAAAGAACAGTGGCAAAATCTGCATTTTGAGAAGGTTTTGTTCTGCACTTTGCATTAGGTTTGCTGAAAAAAAAAATGCTTACTATGTGGCTTCTTCTGGATTCTAGCAAGAAATATGGCAAAATTCTGAGCCTAGGGTGTGTATATTCATTGCATTCTGTTGAAATATTAGACGTGGGGATAACTGTCAGTCCAGATATGAAAGCCTGTCTACTTGCTCTGGAGAATTCTTTTCATTTAAATTTTGTACTTGGGCACATATATTTGACTAAGCTTTGTTTGGTATTCAGGTAGAAACAACAGATACACGAGAATAAAATTTATCTTTGATCTGATAGCAAATTATCTCTCCTTATGCACTAGAATTGCAATTGTATTCGTCTCAAGCTCCTGCAAGCTCTTCGTTAACGGATCTTATGTTCTATGTGTCTAGGCAAGATGTGCATTTGTAATTGTTTGCACCATGAAGATCAATAAAATCTAGCTATTAGTGTCTGATCGCTTTGTAGACTATAACCCCGTTTCCTGAGCACAGTCCCAGGGAAGGCCCTTTCGGCACAACAGCAATTTCGTGGTTTCTAGGAGTGTTCTCCACCCTCCAGTGGTGAGCTCCGAATGTATGATGAGCTTCAAGCACATCCACCCTGTGATCTCTTGTCTCAAACAGTTTGTGTGTGACAACAGCACAAAACGTGGATAGTTCCACCTGTAGAAATTCTAGTTTTTCGCTCTTTTCTTAGGTTCCCCAGAGGTGCACTACATTGAGTGGTTTTCCATAGCAAATAGGGAAAGTGGATTCACTTTCTCATTACAAGCTATGCTAGAACTGTCTCAGTTCTGTTTTATTTCAGTCCTGCATCCAAAAAGCCAGGGAGGACACAGCTATAGCTGTACTATTCTGAAAAATGATACTTTATTTTTGCATATAAATTCTACACGCCTGCTAACAGATGTTGCACTGAAGATTATGAAATACACTCCCTCTGACAGAAAATATTCATACTGGCAAACTATATAAATAGATTAGAATTTGTGGTAATTTCTTAAGTTTAGAAAAGGTTATTTTTCGACTAGTCTCAGTAAGCATCATGGTCTTAAGCCTGTTTTGACAGGTTGGTGCTAAGCATTATGGAGTGATAGCCTTGCTTGCACTCCTAGCCTTGAAGTGTAATGCTAGTTCCTTGCATCCCTCATTCGGTATTTTCTTCCTTTGAGCTATTCCAGTGTGACTCTATATTCCCTTCGGACTACAACAGAAGGTCAGTATCTGTCAGATTTAAGCTTTGCCCTGGGAGAGGAGAGTCACCGATCCAAGGGAATTTCACAGTGAGTGAGTCTGGAGTTGATAAAAACAAGTTCAGGTCAAACTCCCATTCCTGGATTACTCCAATCAGACTGTGCCAGAGCACATTTGTGCAGACAGCTCAGCTCAGATGTTCATTCCTAACTGAGGCTTTGAGCTTCACCAAACACACCATTCAAGTGAGTACACATGAGGGCACAGCAATAATCACCTAAGGAAAGAGAGAGTCTGCGCTGGGCATGAGCTCCGTGTGCTTTTGTTTTAAAGGAAGTAATTACAAATGAAGCACAACACTTTTTATAGAAAAGTCGGGGATCACTGACACACTGCCTCATCTTTTTTTTTTTTTTTTCTTGACATCTGTAAACATTTCTTGGGTTTTAGTGAGTGTATATTAAGGATTTTATAAAGTGTGTCTTTGAGGAAATGTTTTGCTCAGTTTGCATTCTTTGCTTTCCTGGTAGAGCACCCTGGAGAGACTCATCCAGGAGCAGAGGCTGTAGATCAAGTAAAACAGCTGAGAAACATCCATAAGTGCCTCAGGGCTCCTCAGTACCTGGACTTCCACTGTTGTGTCGCACACGATCACCTCCTGACTAGACCGTGTTTAGCTCTAGGTCAATCCACCTCACACCCCGTATGGCCCACCGCACCTCTCATGAGCGTTCCTTTCTTTTAGAAAATGCTGATAGGTGCAATCCGAAAAACATGAGAAAACGAACCTGCGCTGCTGGGAGAAGGTGAATTTTCAGATAGGAGATTGCTAGGCAAAAATTGAGGACATGCGATTAGACAGTTTCTGTAATATTCAGTATCTAAAAAATGGTTAATTCTCTTTATGGAATAGTTATATATTTCCTCTGCTATTAAGTAATTTATAAGCTTTCTGAAAATAATACAGAGAAGCTAGATACATGTTCTTAAAGATGTATAGGGACTTGCATATGGTCAGTGTTACTACAGAAACAGGGGATGCAAAGGTTCATCAACAGAATACAAAGATGAGTGCTCTGGAGGACAAGGTTAGGGGTAACAGTACGAATAACAAATGCATGGTGCTGATTATATATTGCTTTCATTAATTAAAAAAAAATCTATGCAGAAAAGCATTTATGTGTTCACCAGATGGAAAAGAATGAGATCAAATAAATGTTCAACTATAATTCAGACTTTTTTTTTTTCCTGGTACTGACATGTACAGTGATTTATATAGTGCATGGCATAACAAACCCCAGACATAAATTTTCTTCTCAGACACTTATCAACATAGCAATGAGAGATCATGTTATTGCCAGCAGAATTACCGCATTGGAATGGCCACATTTATCCTCTCACTTTATGTGGGTCACATGGGTCACGATTAAAAATGTTAATACACTTATATATAAACATAAATATGCATATTAAAGTACATGCACATTCTCATTTAAATTCTTGTTTTGTTTCGTTTTTTTAAGATAGGGCTCTGTTATCTTTTAGAGTCGTTGTACTTTCTTGAATGATCAACAAGCATCATGGAGGTCCACAGTGGAGCAGAGATCCACCTGCAGCCCACAGAGGACCCCACGCTGGAGCAGGGCAAGAGTGTGAGGAAAAAAGAGCTGCAGAGACAGCGTGTGATGAACAGACCGCAACTCCCATTCTCTGTGCCCCTGTGCAGCCTGGGGAGAGGAGATAATCAGGGGTGAAATTGAGCCTGGGAAGAAGGGAGAGGTGGGGTAAGGTATTCTCGTATTTGGTTTTATTTCTCACTATCCTGCTTTCATTTAATTTGCAATAAATTAAATTAATTTCGCTGAGTTGGGTCTGTTTTGCCTGTGACAGTAACTGGAGGTTGACCTCTCCCTGTCTTTATTTCCACACAGGAGCCTTTCGTTGTATTTTCCCTCCCCTGTCCAGCTGAAGAGGTGCAGGGACAGAGCGGCTTGGTGGACACCTGACATCCAGCCAAGGTCAGCCCACCACATGCTGCCCCCGCTAGTCTGAAAAGCGTTCCTTCTTGGCACCTCCCAGCGGCACGTCAGTAGGCGGTGTGCTGCACAGACAGCTGGGCAGTGTGCGAAAACCGGAAAAAAGGTGCCCGAATTTGTTGGGATTTTCGCACAGGATAATTGTAGCACGGGTTATAAAAACCCAAACAGGATCGTTGGGCACTGGCGGTGGCAACTGTCTGTTGCAAGAGCCTTTGCAGCAAGCAGTGCCTTCTGCTGGATTGGGAGAGACCCCTTGAACCTCTGTTCTCCTCAGTTCTTACAACTGACTGTTGGAACCTTGCTCTTGCCGTTGGTGGTCACACTTACACAGCACCTACCTCCACCTGGCCACGGCTGGATGGACAAGCAGAACTGGTGCTGCTGGAGATGTGCTCCCTCTGCAGCTCTGCAGCCCTTGGGAACAGCCCGATTCCCAACCACAGCGGTGTCGCTCATGCCTCCGACCACCTGCTTTGCAGGGAACCTTCCGGTCCCGCTGAGCAGTGTGCGCTTGTGTCCAGTAGGAATCCTGAGCTCCTCCTCGTGAACATGGCAGGTGAACTGGCATCAGGAGATGAAGGACAGAAAATTTTTGCTCTTTGTGGATTCAATTTCTATTTCCAAGTTTCAACTAAGAATATAAGATCACAGCTGTCTTCCCAACCACTGCCTCTGATACCAGGCCCCAGAAAACATCCCCTAACACGTCTAGCAGCCTGCATTTTATCAAAGGTCAAAGGCAGTCACAGTGAAGATTCATGTGTAACAGTTACTTGGGAAGACAAACACCATAACTCCAAACATCCCCCACTTCCTCCTTCCCCCCCCAGTTTTATTGTTAAGCGTGATGTTATATGCTGTGGGATGTCCCTTTGGGCATTTGGGGTCAGCTGTCCCAGCTGTGTCCCTTCCCAGCTTCCTGTGCATCCCCAGCCTTCTCACTGGTGGGAGGTGTGGGAAGCAGAAAAGGCCTTGACGCTGTGCAAGAACTGCTCAGCAGTGGCTAAAACATCCCTGTGTTACCAACATTGCTTTGGTCACAAAGCCAAAGCATAGGCCCATACCAGCTGCTATGAAAAAAATAAATCAGCCAAAACCAGTACAAAATACTATCTGCATCCTAGACTTTATGATACTTAAGTCCAGAGTTTAGATGAACAGGGTCAGAGTGTCTGAAGTGAGATTCAATATCTACAGAGTGTAGTACAAATAAACGGCTTAAACTTGCAGCCACCTGCGGGGAGGGTTATCATCCCTCGGCCCTGAAGAGAGAGCAATTCCCAGAAGCCCTCATCAATGACAAAATGCAGAGTGGTGCTACTGCACCATTACAGGCTTCCAAAAACATTAAATACATGGCACTACAGTAAACAGATCCCCAAAGTGTGCCCTATGCTGTCCTGGCAGCCCCCAAACTCTTCCTGTGCAACTTGCCATAGGGTGCTCCCATACAACGGAAGGGAGCACGCACAGCCCCAGCTCCGGTGATCTCCCAAAGCACATGTCCCCCACCCCAGTTTTCCACAGTGCTCAGCACAACTCCAGCGCTCCCACAGATCCGCTGGTGGGTTCACAGTGTGCAGCAGGACCCTGCTGAGCCCCGAGTGGTCTCTCCTGCAGGAAGGCATGGGAGTCCCAGACAGGGGCTGGAGGAGACAAGCAGGCCACTGCAGGGCAACACGAGGCTGCCTAAGGAATGTAATTGCAAAAGCTTAGAGATTTGCACTCCAAATAGCCAATTCCCCGGCAGAACACAGATCCCAGTCTGTGACAGCCCGCATACTTTGGTGACTCACTTGTAGCAACTGCTCATTAATTTGTCTAAATATTTTCCACTTCATGCACTCCCAGCCTCTCCAGCTCCTCTCACAGGCACACACCTACCCAGGCCCATTCCCGCAGAGGCAGGGATGAGTTTGCTGCGGGCTGGGGAGGATGGTGGTGAGGAGAAGGTGGTCAAGACCATATCTCAAAGTAGGACATCCTCTCCCCTGCCCCAGGCAGGCAGCTGTGTCTGGCACAGGGGGACAAGGAGCTGGGAGGGGGAGACACGCTGGGATTACCTGGGATGTCAGCAGCGTGCTGGGGCACCAGGAAAAAAACCCAAATGGTGCAGGGGGTAGTATCCTCTCAGCAAATCTGCCAAAAAAAATTTAAAATCCCAAACAGTTTGTTATCATTCTACAGAACTACAGAAAGACCCCACAGGAATAACTCCAGCTGAAACTAAAGAAACCATTAATTCTAGTGGAGATCAACTGGGAAAAAGATCTTATGCAAACATATGATGAAGAAGGAATCTGACAGCTTATTATTTCACTCCAGCATTTTGTGAAACCAGCCTAATGTCCCTGACATTTGCAACATGCAAAACTCAAGAGATTTCACATAAAGCAGCAAAATTCAACTAGTGAACTTTATTCATTTGTCAAAGTGCCAAAGTTGCTTTTTAACAAATTCCTCAACACTGCAGCATTTTTATGGCCCTTCCAGTGGCCCAATATCTATATCCGGTGTTTTTCTTCTGGTATATTTCAGGAAAGGGATGAGGAAAACTCTACTTTTGTCGCTGGGCTCACAAGTTTTTGAATGTTTTGATCCTGAGTCAAAAAGCATTAATCATCACTCTGTGAGTTATCTCACCAAATTCAGAAAGGCATTTTTCATATCTAACATATGCCTTAATGCTCTGATTGAATGTCAGAGCATGCACCCTCTTGCAGCCCTTAATGTGATCCAGCCTGTGACAGGGGTCAGAGCCATCCTGGCAACCCCATGGGTCACTGTCCCCTCCCTGCTTCCAAACTCTCCCTGAATAATCAGCTACGAGATGGCGAGATACACTTATAAAGCACCTTTTAGTTTTCCAGGGCAGTAGCTTGCTCAAACGCCACTCAAGCTGCATTGCTTTTTCTTGATCGCTCTGTCAGGAGATAGAATTTGAGGCTTGAGAGTTTTCAAAGATGTATTAAACAACCCGGAAAAAAAATCCAGAGCTAGCTAATAAAAACATTTAGATGTAGATTCCAGGAAAAAAAATACTGCTCTGCTACAAGAACAGCATTTCCAATCTGGTTTTAAAGGATCTGTGATGGTCAGTCAGACTGTGTTTAATAATTCGGAGAACAAAATTGTTTTGTGACCCTTTAAGATGAACATCTTAGACAAATGAGCTACACTATCATGTCTGCTCTCATGTCAAGCTGTCAGACAAAGTGCTACAGTAGCAATAAAACAAATACCAGATTTCTTTTTTTTTTTTCCTGGCTTTAAGAAAAGCATACCAAGAGCCTCAAATGAATCCTCATTACGTTACTTTTCTTAAGATTAGTGAGAAAACAGTTTAGCACATGAAATATTCTTCATAGACTAGTTGGCAGGCCCTGGTAAAGAGACTGGAGATATTTCTTTTATCTGATGGAAAATCTTTCTTCATCAGTATTCTTATTATAGATTTTATTTGTATTTTATCTCTTTTTTATGTTGAAAAATGCTGGTGAGTGAAGGAATCATACTATCTTTAGTAGGACATTATTAACCTAGACTTTGTGCAGCTGCAGTGTGGTCACGGAGCCTTCTCTCATCTCCTTGTGGAGCTGATGAACCAGCCGGCAAAGCCTCCTGCAAGGGACGGGGTGGCTTCTGCACCCTCTGCCCCCAGCACAGGGCAGAGGACAGGCCGCACAGGCCTCAGCGCCGCCCTTGCACACAAGGTGCCACCCAAAGGGACTCCCTCCCTTTCGCACAGGGGTGGGTCTGAGGCCAGAGTGGGGAGTGCCCCTTCCCTGCGCTGCCCTTCTCCATTCTGGTTCAGTCTTGTACGAATGAAATATCCCAGCCAGAGCAGCAGGGCATGGATACCCCTCCTTGCCTCTGCCAAAAAGCTGCCACAGTCACATCGTGCTCCTTGTAGCCCAGGAGTCACAGCTCAGCTGGGAAATCCAGCCAGTAAAGGTAGATTGGCGTCTAGAGCGACGAGAGTCAGAAAGCACTGATGGAACCAGAAAGGCAGGAATAAGCCCGATGTTGTTGACCTTTCGATTTTTATTGCTGATCCTTGAAAGCTCCTTTTCTCTCCTTCTTCTCTTCTTCCCTGTTTTTCTTTCACTCCTCTCTTCACAGGCCTGTTTTCTCTTTCTGTTTCTGTGGTTTTGGCTTCCTGGAAGAGCCTGTGGACCTTTCCATTCAACACTATTGTTAGATAGGTAAAGCCATGGTAAACTTGAATCAACTCTTATTTTAATCAAAGTCAGCTCATTTTGACCTCTTTCTGCTGACAAGGCCTTCAGTTGCTCAAAGCACATGATAGACTCTGCCACACTTTCTGGAGTGACCAGAGGCAAAGCTACAGGCAGCTAAAATGAAAATATAGATATTAACAGGTGTCAAGGGCCTCCTTGGAGTAGTAAGCTACTGCTTGCCAAATTTCTACCTTTGCTCTTAAGAGCAGATCACTTGGGTTGGTTTTATCCCCATTTTGAACAGTCCCCTGCCCCCAAAATAGACTTCATGAAGCTCTGATGAAGCAGGATCTCAGCTCAATGTTTCTGAAGTTACTAACAAGAGAGCTCCAACATGAGAAGGCCAAACCTCCATTTGGCTTGTCGGCAACTTTTGCAGAGCTGCAGACCTTGTGTGCCCTTTCATCACAGGATTTTAGTCCACACCAAGAAAGAAATCCCTTCTTAAATGACATAAATGCATAGGAACTTCTCTGAAGAGGATGAACTGTTTATCACTAGTGTCACTAACATGACACTCTTACTTCCCAGTCCACACTTGTCTGCCTTGTTTCTGACCATGAAGAACAAGTTCAGGGCATTCAGCATCTCCTTCCATCACTTCCCTGCCAATGCTCATTTTTTGCCTTACTTTCTGTGGCATTCTCCACAATGGACATCTCCTCCTTTTGGAAAGGGCCTCTCTTCAAAAACATGATCAGATCTGAAAAAGGATCCACATGTCTGTGTGTAGCATAGGAAGAAAGCCCATCTGGGTGTCACTGATGTTTTGGAGATACGGAACAGCAGTGACTGCCAACTCCTGTCCTCGCCCCTAGCCCCTGAATTCCCATGGACTGTCCTGCCCTCTAGTGACGGCCATCTTGTCTGTGTCTCCCTCTCTGCCACTGAAGTGACACTGTGGCTCTGAGCAAAGACAAGATGCTGGAAACCTCAGGAGACCTCACAGCAGAGCCCATGGCACAGAGCCAGCTGCTGTGAATTGTCACCTCTGTGTCTGGGATGATGAGTGCCTGCAGGCACACAAACCAGACTCGGAGGAGGAGTCTGTCAGGAGGAGCATGGCTCAGGGTGAGGTTTAGGGTTGCAAGAAGGATGAAGGGTAGAGCTGCCATGAGAGGGGTTGCAAAGCAGCTGCCAAGGGAAGGGAGAAGCTGCAACTCCAGATGCAGCATGTTTCCTAACCACAGACCTTTGCCATAGCTGAGCTTTAACCCAGACTGCTAAAGATGGCCCTCCTGAAAAAGTAATCCAGGACGAAATCTTTTTGTAGCCTGTCATCCCCCTTCCATCGTCCGCCCCTTTACAGCCCCACTCCAAAGTCAGCTCCGTGCTTTCTCTTTCTTTTTCTCTCCCAGCCCTAACCCTAAACCCTAACTCTAACCCTTACCCTAACCCAAGACTTCAGCCTTGTCTGAGCCTTAGACAAGGGCACTGAGATACAGCCCAGGGGAAAAAGTTCTCCAGGGAAAAATACTTTGCAGCTTGCCCGTTCCGCTGGCAACCCCTTTGCAGCCCCACTCCAATGGCAGCTCCGGGCTTTGTCTCTCTTCCAGCCTTTACCTTCACCCTTACCAAGAACATCTATCCTGGCAATGCTGAAAAAATTCACAGGGAGAAGGCTTTTTGCATATTTTCTGCTAAGGCACTGTTCTTAGCTGCAAAACAGGCTCTCCCTCATAAACTTTCGCACCTGGGCTTTGGATTAATAACTTCCAGCAAATATAGCTATGTTTGGGAGAGAGACAAAGTATAGAGATATCATTGGAGAGGTGCTGCAAAGAAGCTGCCGGTGGAAGAAACAAGCTGCAGTCAGAGCGGTCAACTTGTTCTTTTTTTCACCTGGACTGATGTTGGGTTACCTCGTAAAGCTCAGGCAGCTCAGGGTCTAGTTTTGATATTGGGGTTAGGGTTTGCAGTAGAGTTAATCAGAAAGAAACAAAGCCTACAGCCCTTGTTGAAGTGGGAGCTCTCTGTGCATTGCTGGACCATCCTCCGTATGTGGAGAAGCTGAGAGAGCTGAGACTCTTCACCCTGGAGAAGAGAAGGCTCAGGGGAATCTGATCCGTATGTACAAATACCTGATAGAAAGGAGTGAAGAAGAGGGAGCCAGGCTCTTCTCACTAGTGCCAACTAATAGGACAAAGGGCAATGGACACATTAAAACACAAGAAATTCCTTCTGAACACAATAAAATGATTTTTACTGTGAGGGTAGTATAAACCTTGAACAGCTTGCCCAGAGAGCTTGTGGAGCCTCCTTGAAGACATTGAAAACCTGACTGACATGCTCCTGGACAACCTGCTCTAGCTGGTCCTTCTTGAGCAGGAGGTTTGGACTATATAATCTGAAGAAATCTCTTCCAGCGTAAACGATTCTGTGATTGTTGTTTTTAAGCATGAATTAATTAATCAACATTTATTAAAAATAATTCATATAATTCAATGACAAAGTATATTATGATCCTTTCTTCCTGCTTTGGTTAATTATGATCTCAGTGCAGCTAGGGCCAGCTTGAACAAGGGGAAACGTAGAACCGCATTTGGTAGCTCCTTTGACATTTCTAGTTACTCTGTCTTTACTATCTAACTTTTATAATAACTTTGGGAGACAAAGTGCCCCCTAGGTGTTCTTCATTACAACAGTATTGTGATGAGACAAATGCTTATTCATTTCTAGATTTTAATTGTACTTAATTAATATTTTTTTAAACCCTGTAGCTCCTTTTTCATATGTAAAGGAGCAGTGCAAAGACAAATTTATACACTGAAGAATCTTGGTGTTTAGTTTAAAGTGCGGGCTGTCACTTCAGTCTGAAGAACTGGTGACTGGTGGAAATTTTAACAGTCTCTAGTAAGGACAGGTACAGATTTCCACGTGTATACCTAACATCCTTCTACTGTTGCCACTCACTCAGTACGGAAAGCCCACAAAGAAATCTTGTTTTTGTTCTTTCACCTTAATTACTCCTTTTTTTGTAAATATTATTTTCTTCTGCCTCAAGTCCTTCTTCCAGACGCTCAGAAAACAAGTTCATTATGGCGGGCCCACCCCTAAACCGATAAGCTGCATTAACTTTATTTTTGTCAGGTTTCTTTACAGATCATACAACTGATCACATTGTTGCTAGAATGAACTATTCAACAGAAACAGGTCTTGATTTTGCAAAGTAACAGATGGTCCAAAGTGAAATTTGTTATTATTTTGCTGTCAGAAACACTGCTAATCTTGCTATGCAATTATTTGTTTGTATTTGTTGTTGGTCTGTGTAAAATTCTATGAATATTCATGACTTCTAGAACATACTACCACAGGAGTTAGACAAATTCATGGACAGAACGTCTATAAAAGGACAGTGGAAGGACTAAGCAGGAATGTGCCTTAAATAATCACTTATGCAATAATTGTGGATGCCAGGGAATATGAGGCCAATGGGCAACAAAAGGTGGCCTGGCTTACATGAAATTTCCAAATAACATTTCCTTTGTCATTACCTGAGAAAAAAAGGTTAGAAAAGGCAGGACAAAGGATGCTTTCAACTTGATACGATCACATACCATGTTTCAGGGACAGGATTCTAGCCTGTATTGGGCTCTTTGGTTATTTTATCCCAGGTGCAAGAATTTGCGCTTGTTAAACTTCATACTGTTCTTGTCAGCCCACTCCAGCCTGTCCACCTCACCACCCAGTTTGCTGTCATCAGCAAACCTGAGGGTACTTTCAGTCCCGTTGTCGAGATCATTTATGCAGATGTTGAGCAGCATGCGGCCCAGTATTGATCCCTGGGGCACCCTTCTTGTGACAGGCTTCCAGCCTGAGTGAAGAAACATTGATCATCATGCTCTGAGTGCGGCCTGTGAGCTAGTTTCCTACCCACCTCACTAACCACTCATCCAACTTGTATCTTGCCTGTTTGTCCAGGAGAAGGATGTGGGAAACAGTGTTGAATGCTTTGCTGAAGTTCAAGTAAACAACATCCACTGTTCTCCCCATGTTGACAGAAGATGTTATTTTGTTGTAGAAGGTGATCAGGTTTGTCACACTTTTGGTAAAGCTGTGTTGGCTTTTCCCAGTCACTTGCATCATTTGGTTTGTGATAGTTTCTAGGAGGACTCATTCCATTACTTTCCCAGGGACTGAAGAAAGACTCATGGGTCCTCTTTTGGGTCCTTCTTATAGATGGGTATGACATTTGCCCTATGATTCTATGATTAATGGGTACTGTACAAATAAGCTAAGGTCAGCGTTTTTGCCACTGCATAAAAATTCTGGCTCACATTAGTATGCCATAGAAACATGGCTGCTTATTTTTTATGAAAAATGGATGACAATGGTATCAATCGAGTGCAAATGTGATGTGAACCATAGTCTTTAGGGTAAAGTTAATAGAAGCTTTTGCACAGCTGTGTTTAAATATTAATATCAGTATTCGCCCAGCTCATTTGAATGCAGAGCTGCCTGGAAGGCATTTCTCCATTTCTTCTTCATGGTACTGAAGTTATTTGGTATTCGGAAACCTGTCTTTGCATGCTGGTGTGATCTCATCAGCTGCTAACTGCCTCTGGTGCAACTAATTCTGGAAGCCATTTCTAGGCACATCAGGAAAATCATCAGGAGCAGTCAGCATGGCTTCATCAAGGGGAAGCCATGCTTGACCAACTTGATAAAGTTCTATGATGGCAAGAGTGGCTTGGTAAATGAGGGAAGCACAGTGGATGTTGTCTACCTGGACTTCAGTGAGGCCTTTGACACCATCTCCCATAAGATCCCCACAGAAAAGCTGTTAATGTATGGGCTGGATGAGCAGACACTGAGGTGGACTGAAAACTGGTTGAATGGCCAGGCCCAGAGGGTGGTGATTAGTGGCATGAAGCCTAGTTACAGGCCAGTGGTGTATCTTAGGGGTCAATACTGGGTTCTGTCCCATTTAACATCTTCATGAATGATCTGGATGATGGGGCAGAGTGTACTTTCAGCAAGCTTACTGATAACACAAAACTGGTAGGAGTGGCTGAAACACCCAAGGGTCATGATGCCACCCAAAGGGACCTTGACAGGCTGGACAAATGGGCCAACAGGAACGTCATGAAGTTCAACAAGAAGTGCAAAGTCCTGCACTTGTGGAGGAACAACCTCATGCACCAGTATATGATGGGGACCACCCACCTGGAAAGCATTTTCAGTGCAATCCATGCCTGCTTTACACACTTGCTGTCACGTTTCTCTGTATTCATGGGTGTGTGCATCTGCCATTGCCACTGGGACCACACACACAGAGGTGGAACTGCAACAGCCCATCTGCAGACTGGGTTTGCATGTGGCACTGATGGACCAGCTGGTGTTAGGACATTGTTCTAGGAGTACCCGGTGCACAGCCCTGAAAATCTGCCCCAGTGTCCCCAGCCCTAAAACACGGATAACGTTGGATTAATCTCTAAAGCAAAGTCTTGACTGCTTACAATCTTAACAGAAAGTCTGGTATTAAAAATCATCTGGGACCTGGTGTTAGACAGTGAGTCCTTGAGGGCAAGGACCATATATTTATTTCATGTCTATAGAGTACCTAAGTACCTAGTACATCTGAGTTATGCCTCATGACTGAGGTGTTGCCACCGTGCATGTAGATGAGTATATGAACGATGGATAACTGCCTCTGAAATAATGAAACCCCAAATAAACGTGAAAGCACCAGATACATTTATTAAATATCCAGCAAAGTGGTCATTTTCCTCTCTATATAAGGCCAAGTGTTCTTCTGAACACTATGCACAGTTCCGACCAGATAGATGATCCGTTCCTCTTTCAAACCTACTGAGGACAGTGCCGAAAAAAAGCGCACTACCTGAATTCCAGCTAGAGATCAAAAAACTGTTGAAGAAAATAGGACAAATGAGTCAGCACTTACCTATCGTATTCTAAATTAATTTCATACTAAAATGAATCTGCTAAGGTGGGCAAGATGACAGAATATTGACATTATTGTCGCCGAGGCAGCAGTGACTCAGTAATGACTCTGCTTTCGTCTGAGCCATGGATGAATCTGTAGCTGATGCTGTGCAACGCAGATAGCTGAGTCAGAAACGGGGCTCTAAACAGATCTGGGGTTTGCAGCCAGAAGCTGATGAGATCACACCTGCACGCACAGACAAGTTTCCAGATATCAATTATCTTCTCTACCACAAATAATAAATGGAGAAATGCCTTCCAATCAGCTCTACATTCAAATAAGCTGGGTTGTTGCGATTTAACTCCAGCCAGCAAGTAAGTACTGTGTAGCTGCTTGCTCACTGCCTCCCGGTGGGACTGGGGAGAGAATGGGAGAAGTAAAGTGAGAAAAAGTGTGGGTTGAGTTAAAGACAGTTTAATAGGTAAAGCAAAAGCCACACACAAGCAAAGCAAAACAAGGGATCCATTCACCACTTCCCATGGGCAGGCAGGTGTTCAACCACCCCCAGGAAAGCCGGGCTCCATCATGTGTAATGGTTACTTGGGAAGACAAACGACATCACTCCAAACATCCCCCTTCCTTCTTTTCCCCCAGCTTTTATACTGAGCATGACATCCTATGGTGTGGAATATCCCTGTGGTCAGTTGGGCTCAGCTGTCCCAGCTGTGCCCCCTCCCAACCTTTTGTGCACTCCCAGCCTTCTCATTGGCAGGCCAGTATGAGAAGCTGAAACGCCCTTGACTAATTAGCAACAACCTAAACGTCAGTGTGTTATCAACATTATTCTCATTCCAAATCCAAAATACAACACTATGCCAGCTGCTAGGAAGAAAACTCTATCCTAGCTGAAACCTGGACATAGGTGAATACCGATATTTAAATACATCTGTGCATTAGCTTATGCTAACTTCACCCTAAAGACTATGGTTCACGTCACATTTGCACTCAAGTGATATCATTGTTATCCATTTTTGCTAAAAAAAAGCAGACATATTTCTATAGCATACTAATTTGAGCCAAGATTTTTACACAGTGGCAAAAATGCTGACCCTAGCTTCTTTGTACAGTACCCATTAATTATCATGAGACACAAGAAGGTTTATATATGATTGGACAAAAGCATCTAAAACATCTTTTAACTGAAGGAAGTGGAAGTTCATATTCCCAGTGTACCAGACAGAGTATTTAATTTTTGAGCACTTATATCATTCAAATTTCAGTGGACAAGAATTATCTGAATGAGAGAAACAATTGCCAGAAGTTGAATTTAACAAAATGTCAACAATTTCAGTATCCCCTACAATGGCTATGGAGACAGATAGTGTCCCTTAGGATTAACCTATAATGAAACTTTGTCTTAAGTGCTCTGCATTGTCCTAAAGGACATTGTCACTACCATGAAGCTTTGTTTTGTGAATTCTTCCGTGCTTGTGTGTCAACAGTAGACACACAATATATCTAGTGTAGTACACAAGCACTCCTCAGATGCCACACTTCAGACACCAGGAATTCGGTAGTGAGGAGAGTTAACCTCATTCAACAGCAACTGGGTTTCTGGATTCCTATTCCCCCTCTTAACTTTAATGGAAGCTCGGTATCTAGTCAAAATTGTACATCTAGTTTTGCTCAACAGGCAGCAAACATTTGAGAAGGGGTGGGTTTATCCCACAGATACCAAGCACATCTTCTGGCACAGGCTCAGCCCTCCTCTGGAGGCAAGTCCCTTTCTGTTGCAGCACACCTCCAGCACACTGTGAGTGCAGTGAGGTTTCCAGCGCAGAGATAAACATGTGCCTGTACTTCTGCTCTATGCTTTGTGGCAGCCCACATCAAATCAAATGAAACACTCAGCAGCCACCTGAAAAAATGCACTCCATATGCCTAGAAAAACACAGATTATTGTACCCTCATTACCAAAACCACTTGGAGAGCAATCTTCTTGTCTTCATGCTATATTAAACCATTGGACCTACAAGAAAGATGGAGAGGGACTTTTTACAAGGGCATGTAGTGATAGGACAAGGGTAATGGTTTTAAACTGAAAGAGGGTAGACTTGGATTGGATGTAAGGAAGAAATTCTTCACTGTGAGGGTTGTGAGGCACTGGAATAGGCTGCCCAGAGAAGCTGTGGATGCCGCATCCCTGGAAGCGCTCAAGGCCAGGTTGGATAGGGCTTTGAACACCCTTGTCTAGTGGAAGGTGACTTTGCCCGTGGCAGGGCGGTTGGGACTAGATGATCTTTAAGATCCCTTCCAATCTAAACCACTCTATGATTCTATGGTGTAGTCCATAATCTCAGACCTGCAGCCTGATGACTTGAGTCTACATGGGCACACCTGTTCAGCCTCTCAGGAGCAGAGCTCTAGACACTGACCTAGACTCCACTTTTAACTGATGACCACCATCCCTGTTAATTAGCCGTCTCTACCTGGTACTAACAGTTTTTCCTCGTGAAGACCTGGAGGGAGTCAGTAAGCACTGACTGTACATTGTGGTATGTACTTGTTTGAAATCCAGGACGCAGCAAAGTTTTGAAAAAGGAAACACTTGGTCAAGTCCTGAGCAGAGGCAAACCCAGGATGCCAGTGTCAGCCCCTCTCCTGATGTTACCCAGTAAAAGCAGCTCATGCTGCACAATGTGGCAGACACAAGTGACCAGGACAAAGCTGGAGACCAGCCGCGGGTGCCTTGTCTCAGTCTGACCCAGTTGCTGGGTCTTGTGGCTGCATTAGGCAGTAGGAGGCTCCAACTTCGGCACCACAGGTCTCATTGCCCAGAAAGACTTGAGAGAACTGCATTCAGCTAGAGCTCTTTCATGCTCCCAGAACCTCAAAGGAAAGGAGAAATAGCATCATACCCCATTACTACTAATCTATGGGACACACACAGGCTTCTAAATCCTGCCATGCCATGTGGAAAATGTCACAGACATAGGACAAAGCATCATGGAGGACAGCATCTCTGCAAAGATTGTAGATGGTTTCTTCTCTCCTTTTAGAGGAGCCCGCACACTGCCTTCTTGATGCTGCCTCCCACAGTTCACTGAGATGCACCCTGTGCTTCAGCCAGAAGTTTGTGCCGCATCTGCAGTCAGAGCAGGGGTTGATATCTAAGTTGCTTTCCTGGGGCAACCACGGCAATCTTCCTTGGGAGAGGCATTTCACCAGGGCAGAGCCCTGCAAACAGTAGCCCAGAGTGTCAGGTCCTAGAAATCCGCAACAGTCACTGCTGTGACATGCTGACTGGTACAACCCTGATTTCTGACAGGTGACACGTCTCTGCTCTTCCCCTGCCCTCTGCTGTTTACACAGACATTGGTATCAAACACTGAAATCACAGAAGCATGTGAGTCTACACATTCATATTCAATCAGATGGCATAGCAGGTAGTGTGTCCTCCTGGCAAATTTTATAGTAATTTATTTCCAGGATAGTTTCAGGGCAAAGTGTACGGTGCAACATTAACTTCTTACTATGCTTAATAAATTCTGAGCTGAAGAAGACAACAGGGTTGGCTTGAGCAGGCGGAGGACTGCTTGGTTCTCTCTGTCACCACGTACAGCATCCCAGGAAGGGTGGGAAGCGGGTAGGACATGTCTGCAGTCCCCTGGGCAGCAGTATTTGGGCCTGCTCTGCTTCGTAGTTTACCCACACACCCTGTTTTAGACACTGGGGTTCTGCAAACTTACAGGTGCTCACTGTAGGAGGCAGCTGCTCTTTCTGTTGTAGCCAGCAAAGGCAAACTCCTCTCTACTCATGAGACTGCCTACCACTGCCTTCTACACCGACATTATATGAAGAAATACAAAGTTGGTGTTAAAACAGCAGAGTTAAGAAATAAAAGATACATGTGGTGTTCTGGAGAAACTCCATCTCTGGACTCTACCACCAAGGTTCATCCTCTCTCTCCCTGTCTCATAACAAGAGACAGCCTTTCATTTTGGGCCACTGCTTTGGCTAGAGACAACGCACAATTCTGATGCGTGTGGCAGCAGCACTGGGAGTCATGCAGCAAGAGAGTAGGACTGACTGTGGGTGGCACAAATATGGGAACGAAGAATTCAGGGAAACCACACATACTCACGAACAAAACAGAGTGGCTTACGGATGGATCTCCTTGCTAAGCATATGGCAACACCACTTCCCTGCTGATTTGAAACCCAGGCCACAGTTCCATCACTAAATTGATGACGAAAAAGTGAAGACCATTCCTGTGGAACACTGGCCCCTCAGCGCAACCGTTGAGGTCAGAAAGGATGCTCTGTTGACCTGGCACTGGGCCCAGCCATGACCCCAGTGCCTGCAGGGAAGGCACCGAGCTGGCACGGAGCAGCGCTGGGGAAAAGCAGGTTCTGACCAAGCAGCACTGCCTGGCACGGGGACCCCACCTCCCAGCCTTTGGTTGGGCCAACTGGGCACCGTCCCGAGCCCCGCAAGTGTGTTCCATGGGATGGTCCTCCTGGCCTCAGCAGGATGGGCCAGGTGAACCGCTGCTGCGGCTCCAGGTGGGTTCCCCTGTGGCTGAGGGATGCACCGGCTCAGCCAGGGCCCATAGCAACCATGTTTCTCATGCCTGCCGCTGTCTGCTCTGTGGGGAGGCTCTGGCCCCACGGAGCAGTGTGTGCCCATCTCAGCATTACCCAACGTCAGCTCCAAGCTGGTGCTCAGTGTGGGCAGGCAGGTGGCCTGGGACTGCGTGATTAGGGACAGGTACCTTCTCCTCATCAGGGAGTTACTGCTCATCACCAAGTTAAAGACTCTCAGGCCTCAGCTTCTTCTTCCCAAGCCATGGCCCTGAGACTAGGATGGGGACACCCTGGCAGCAGTCTGACCTTGGTGCAGGATGCACAAATGTCTGCTCCAATGGCAGACATCTAGTAGAGGTCAGTCACCAGGCTCTTAGCAGCCAGCATGTGCCCAAGGGACAGTGTCCATGGGCAGCTGCTGTCACCAGAACCTGGGGGCCTTTGCTGGTGTCATGGTTTAACCCAAGCTAGCAATACAACTACGACACCTGCTCGCTCACCCCCGCCCTTCCACCCCAACAGGGGAGAGAATCAAAAGGGAAGGGAGAAATTGGATTGTGATAAACACAGTTTAATAGAATAACAAAATACTAATACACTACTAGTAAATATATATATATAAAATAGAAATAAAAGATATTCAAGGCAATTCCTCACGAGCTCTGTCCACAACTGAGCAGCCCATTCCAGCAAGCCACACCTGGTCCCAAAGCCAATCCCAGAGAGAGAAAAGAGAGGAAAAAGGCAGAAAAGCCCAGAGGCATCTGAAAACGGCAAAAGGCTGGGCTAAGTGTCCTGACTGAAACTCACCTGGCTCTGACAAAAAAGAGCCAAGAAAAAAAAAATGCGCACAAGAGAAGGCGCCCCAGAGAGAGTGAGCAGAAGACCCAACTCTCCTTATATCTGAAGCATGACGCTAATGGGATGGAATACTCTTATTGATCAGTCTGGATGTCAGTCAAGCTCTGCCCCATCCATCCCCCGCTTCCTCGATGCCTCACACCTCTGGGCAGAGCGCTCAGAGTGTCCTTGGCTCTCAGACCAGAATAATCAAAAACATTAGCTCTGTGCTAGGGTGTTATCTTCTTGTTCTCAAACTAAGTCCAAATAATGAACGTGCTAGCTATGAAAAAGAAAGGTTTCTAACTGCATGAAGAAAATTAACCCATTTTCAATCAAACCAGCACAGCCAGGCAGGACTCCCCAGGGGTTCCCAAGAAGGCCATCGCAAGGCAACTCCCTGCTGCTTCTCTCTGCAGACCGGGCACCACCTTGAACCCCCAGCTCCGCCTAACCCTGGACAAGCTGTGGGTGGTGAGCAGTAGGAAGGAGGCAGCCAGGGATATAGAGGAGGAGGAATAAGGCAGCCCTGAGGACAGCAACTCCCTCATCCTCATCTCGTCCTGCATTGCCCCTTTCTGATGAGTCTTGATGCCATGTCCCACAGCAAGGCTGAGTGGTGTGGCATGATGATCTCCTCCTGTCCTCTCTGGACAAAAGACGGTGCTAGATACTAAGAAGAAAAGATTCTAACTGCATGGAAAATTACCTCAATTTCAGCTAACACAGCACAGAGACAAGTGCAAGTGGAGGTCATGGCCGAAGCCAACCCTTCCCAACATCAGCTACATGCAGCCAATGACAGCAGACTTGCTCCTGTCTCTGAGGATGCTTCACCTGCCCCAGACCTGCCTTCAGTGAAACAGATGTCATCTCATGTTCCCTGCAGGAGCAGCTGTCTATCCTGCAGGAACAAGGACCGTCCAACCACCAAGGAGACACACAGACTTGCAGACAGTGAGAGAGCCCATTGGAAACTGAGGGTGGCCCTCAACAGCGAAGGGGATGTCCACCTGGGAAGCCAGCCTGCATGTCTGCTGGCTGTCATCCTGAAGGTGAAAGCCCCTGATCTGCAGCTGGAAGAGCTCCTTGTTGTCTTTCCAGGGACCACTTCTGTGGTGGGGTTCATGCTCACTGGGACCCCAAGCTAAAGCCACAGTGTAGCCCAACTCTGGTTGTTTGACTTTTAATTCTGCACAGGGTGTTTCTCTGTGTTGTCTTCTTTTCTGTTCCTCTCCTTTTACCCCCGGTTGCTGGCATGCCCTTGGAAATTTCATGTCCTTTTCCTCCTCTGCAGCATTCTCAGGGAGGCACACAGAGATTTAGGGGTGGCCAGAAGGTAGAGGAGAGCAAGGTTTGGTTATTGGTGAACAGGAGTGTGCTTGCCCTGGAGCCTAGCAGCTCCTCGCTCTGTCAGTGCTGGTGGGTACCTGCAAGAGCAAGTAGCCAAAACCCACCCACCTCCTCATGAGCCAGAATCCCAGGGTTGCTCCTTGTGGTGCTGGTGGGAGCGTTCAAAGCCTCACCTGGAGCCCTTGGCATTGCAGGACTTTCTCCGACACATCCCCTTCAAGCTCCTTTCAGCTGATCCGTATGAGAGATGGATGCATGCTCTGTAGAAGCCAAGCAAGCAGGAGAAGGTGGCAGAACAGAAAAAGGAAGCGTGGCAAGTGGTCTGCCTGCTCCAGAGGCCAGAGACTTGCCTGCAAAGTGGCTGTCTCCTTGCAAAAGCTATGTTTTCTGCCAGCTATCCATTGCCGCTTTGTGGTTGGATTTTGGTGGAACAGTTATCTAGTTAGAGCTCTTTCTGAAGGCATTGGAGATTGTTCCATGAAGCAACTTGTGTCAGAAGGTGAGAAAGATGGCAGCATCCTAGTAAAGGTTGTCCAGCTGATGTAGGGCAGATGTGGCTGAGGAGCCTTCCCGTGGCTTGGCTGAGATCAGGAGCTGGGAAGGAAGGCTGTGCCTCCTTCCTGACATGCAGGAGCATTGAACATTGGCTAAGAGCACCTGGAAAACTGCGCAACACAGCCGTTGGCTTCCAGGTGCCTTAGGCAATCCTGGCTGACATGTAGACAACGTCCACTTTATTAACATTATGTTCTTGTTCCTTTAGAGTGGCAACAAGTTGCCTGCAGCCAATCTCCTCAAGTGGTTGCTCTCCCTGCTCTCTCACATCAAGCAAACCTGTTCGACCAGCGCAATGAGCTCCAGCAACGTGGCCATCCGCATTGGGCCAAATATGTTGAATCCAGCTGAGGACAACCTGCTCCTGCTGGAAGCGCAAGTGGAGGTGACCGGGAAAAAAAAAGTGCCTTTGGGTGGCACTGCAGGTGTGAGGGCAGTGCTGAGGCCTGTGCTGCCTGTCCTCCACCTCGTTCTGGAGGTGCAGAGGGCGCAGAAGGCATCCTGCCCCTGGCAGGAGGCTTCGCTGGCTGGTTCATTAGCTCCACGAACACATGCCCACAGCTGTCAGAGCTGAGAGATGGCTCCATGACCTAGGAAGAGCACTGGGAAGCTCATAAAAGAGGTTGCTCTGAGGTAACTTCTAGTTCTGGTTTGCAGTCTCAGTCAGTTGGGATAAAGTTTCCAATCTTACAGATGCTTGTTTAAAATGAACTTGCAAACCTTTGCTGCTTTACCCCTGGCCCTATTTTCCTGTTGAATCTAAGAAAAAAAAACAAATTAAAATATTTCGGAATGAAAAAAGTAGAAAAAAACAAAAAATGTCAAGCTGAAGCACTTTGGCTTGTTTTGAAGTTCTGTTTCAGCTCTTGGGGGGCCAAGACAATCTGATAAATTAGAAGTAAAAGTGTTCCAGAGCGGTCTTTCCATGCACTTTTCAGTGTGAAAAAGTGCTCAATGGAAAATTTGAATCAGCTGGAGTTCATGGATGTATTTTCTCATATTCACCAGTTAGCTCCCATTTCCATTGCTATCTGTGAAGCAGGGCCCTCTACATATGGTTAGACATTGTCTAAGAAGATGGAGTATTGTCCTCTACTGTGGCTTGTGTGCCAAGCTAGAATACGCTTAGTCCTGCACAAAAAGCGCGGAGAGCACACTATTAATGCTGCATCTGTATCTTCCAGTTCTTTCAATAGGGAAAACATTTCCAGTGAAAGAGAAACTGGTGGAAAGCTGAATTGTTGCACCTGGGGCGCCCGAGAATTGTTTCTGTTTCCTGTAAAGAACTGCTCTGGTTTGTGTATGTAATTTTATACTCACCAGAGCAGAGACTTTCCCACTTTCACCCAGAAGAAGTCACCTGATCCCCATTTTTTTCTCTGGGAACAATTAATGTTTAACTAAATGTATCCAAGGGGAAGAGTTCCAAAAGAAGAAATTAAGAAAAACCTGTTTCCTGACTGTCTAAATTACTGATGAGGCCTCTTTCCTGAGAGGTGGGTAAGCCAAGTTCAGGTTCCAGTTCTGAGCCACGCAAGAGGGGATTTGAATGGATGAGGATGACTGGGCTGGAAGAAGAGCAGAGTAACTTTAGGAGATCAACAGGTGCCAAGGTAGGTTTTGATTAACTAAAGCCTTTCTCATTAGTCAGTGAGTAATGAAAACTCAAGAACTGAAATTTTTGAAAACCATCAATGTATTTGAAACAGGTGGTCTAGGAATAATTTTCTTCTCCAGAATTGCCTGGGGAATATTCGAGGTCTAATTGCTCTACTCAAAACCAAAGTATCTGCTATTTGGTTAAATGTGAAACCCACATTACAAATAATCTTCCAAGTCTGATCTGGAAAGGCCAATTATCCTAATCAAAATAGAACATGCAGGCATACAGGACCTCAAGAACGGTATTAGCCAAAGGCAACTCAAAACTGTTAATTTCATTGTTGTCAGGAAAATAATAAATGAGCAATTGCTCATTGCATTTTGGCAGTATTGGGTTTAATTATTTCAGAGACAGTCATCCATCATTTATATACTCATCTACATGTATGGTGGCAACGCCTTCAATCACGAGGCACAACACAGATATAGAAGGTATTAAAGGATTGGATACACGTGGAATAAATATGTGGTACTTGCCCTCAAAGGTCTTCCTGTCTAACACCAGGCCCCAGATGATTTTTATATCAGACTTCCTGGTAGTTTTTAAGTGCTCAGGACTGTGCTTAGGGATTAAAACAATGTCATGCCTTTTTAGAGTCCTGGGACACTGGGGCAGATTTTCAGGGCTGTGCACCAGGTGGTCCTGGAACAATGTCCTCACACAAGCTGGTCGGTCAATGCCACATGCAAACCCAATCTGCAGAAGGGTTTCACCTCTGTGTGTGTGGTCTCAGTGGCAATGGCAGATGCACACACCCACGAATACAGAGAAATGTGATAGCAAGTGTGTAAAGCAAGCATGGATTGCACTGAAAATGAGACCTGAGAAAAGTGTAGCACGAGTCCTATGAAAGAGATGCAAAATGCTACCTGTGGCTTCTACCCCACCAGCTCAGGAATTTGAAGCTTTCTCATATAAATGAGATAAACTGTTAGCTCTGTTTATAGCTGCTCAAAGGCTTCATCAAATCATCATTTCACTTTAATGCTGTAGTCAATAATAATGTCTGTACGTGCTGCAGTGTTTTAGAACAAACCTTCTGTCCCTGCTCAGCACTGAAGTAAGGGACGTGCAGGTAGCTCTGCCTTAACCCTTGTTATGGAGGAGTAATGCTTGTTTCTTCTTTTTTCTCATGTCTTGGTTTTGGGTGGAAAGAGAGAGCATACAGCTGAGGCAGTTCTGCCAACTCTACCTTTGCTTTCTGAGAGGTGAGCTCTAATGGATCGTTCAGGCATCTACCTTCCAAGGATGTTCTCTAACAGATTCATGTTCTCTAGGACCTCAGCAAGACTGACCTCACATTGTGTTTTTTTTCCTTATCCCTGGGACCAATAGTTATTCTACCACAAACCATGAATTTTTAGATAGATGTGGCTGGAATTGGTCCATTGGGTCAGACATTTAGCTTGTGCTAAATGGTGAACGACAGATGAGAAGCAGCGCTGGAGACAGGTGTAATGGGTCTTGAATGTGTAAGTAGTTGCCTATAGTTGATGAAACTGAAGAGGGCAGACAAAAGTAGGGGTGTTGTAGAGGTGGTTACACAAAAAAAATGAGCTTTGCAGCAGCATTCAGTATGTGAACAAGTGTGGAGAAACATTTTTGGTCACAGTCAGCAGATTTCCAGCCCACTGATATCAACACTCCTAGTGCAAAACGTCACATTTTAAATAAACTTTTTTCACTTTTTCAGAAGAAGGTCTTTTCTGAAGCATGTCAAAGATTATGCATTTTTCCAAGGTTAATGTCCAGATAAAGAGTACAGCCTTTGCCTTACAGAGGTAAGTAAAAGAAGAAATCCTCCCGATGAACTGTCATGGGGATGAATGTCATGTGTTTCATGGCAGCTCCTGCATCCTACACAAAATGACTGTCCTGAGAGTTTCTGCGCCACTTTTATTCACAAGATTTCATCTGTTTTGTAAATGCCATTTGTCTTGGTCAGTGATTAATAAATGGCCTGAAAGAACTGGAAAGTAATTTCTCCTCTTCTTCAGTTATGTGTTGTTGGGTTTTTTTTTAATTTTGATAAATGAGGCATGGCAATTTAGTCTTATAAATGGGCATCCACTTATAAACATGCATAATGGAAGCAAACACACTGTCCTGTGTGTATTTTCATATATGGCTTTGGAAGGGATTCTTCACCAGAACCTCTACCATTTGATACTGAACCCTCTGGCTCTGTTCCTCATGGTGAAATTGTGTCTTGCCCTGAGCCTTGCACACCACGTTGGAAGTTAAAAGTGCATTTCCCAGGACTGTTCATGGCCTTCCAGCACTGCCAGGAGCATCTACCACAGCACAGTGCGGAAGGGCAGGATTTATACATGGAATGCCTCTTTTCACCTCCACCTGTGATCTCTTTCCAAACGAGAGGAGCAGAGGGTCTCCAGGAGTGATTATGAAGAGGTGTCGTTCTGCTCAGTGAGGTACATCGATCAGGTAAAGGAGCCCAGTATTTTTCAGTGAAGCATCATCTCTCTCTGGCTGGAAATGGCAACCTGGCCCGCAGAGGTGGGCAGGACATGTTTTGGAAAGTACTTTTACTCATAAAGTCATTCACGACAACTTGTTTCTAGCACTTTATGTGATGACATTTTGAATTTCAGACATACAGGCCCAGCTATTTCTCATGTAGGCATCTGTGAGAGGGAGAACTTGCCACAGATTCAGCCCAAAGCCGAGTCACCCCAGGCTGGGAGCCGGGCAGCCGGCACGTCCCACAGGAGGAGATGAGACTGAAGGTCGTTTCGTGTCACGTCCCGCTCCGTGTCGGTGCTGGGACGCCTGAACTGAGCGGGGCCAGGAACGAGGTGGCGCCCGGCACAGCGCCGCGCAGCGCTCGGCAGGTGGCAGCAGCGCCCAGCGGCCGCGCACGG